>SKCR01052096.1:0-30539 GCA_019454045.1 Zanthoxylum bungeanum | reverse complement strand
GATGAGTCTGTACCACAATCTTCAGATACACAAGGACCGCGTAGGTCGCGGAGTACGAGAGATCAGGAAGGTACCTGATAGGTATGGGTTAATGATCTCGCCTCATAAACAGACCATCCAAGATGCCATGAAGTCCGAGATGGATTCCATGTATGCCAACCAAGTTTGGACACTGGTTGATGCACCAGAAGGCGTAAAGCCTATTGGATGCAGATGGATCTTCAAGAAGAAGACCGACATGGATGGCAACGTACAAACGTACAAAGCTAGGCTTGTTGCAAAGGGGTATCGTCAACAATATGGTATTGATTATGACGAAACTTTCTCACCCGTTGCCATGATTAAATCCATTCGGATAATGCTTGCAATAGCTGCATATTTCGATTACGAGATATGGCAGATGGACGTTAAAACCGCTTTCCTTAACGGAAACCTTTGGAGGATGTTTATATGCAACAACCTGACGGTTTTATCGTACCTAGACTTGCAAACAAGGTTTGTAAGTTAAATCGATCCATTTATGGATTGAAGCAAGCATCACGGTCATGGAATCAGCGTTTTGATGAGATCATAAAAGAATATGATTTCATACAAAACGATGATGACCCTTGTGTATACAAGAAGGTTAGTGGGAGAGCACTGACTTTTATTGTCCTTTATGTCGACGACGTATTGCTTATAGGCAATGACATTCCCATGCTAACGTCGGTGAAAGCTTGGCTTTCATTAAATTCTCCATGAAAGATCTGGGAGAAGCAGCCTTTATTCTGGGAATAAAGATCTACCGGGATAGATCTAGAAAGCTGCTTGGACTCTCCCAGAGTACATATATTGACAAAGTGTTGAAGCGATTCAACATGGATCAATCCAAGAAGGGATTAATGCCAATGTCACGTGGTATCCTTCTATCTAAGGACATGTGTCCTAAAACTAAAGAAGAGAGAGATAACATGAGTCGGATACCGTTCGCCTCGGCAGTCGGATCGATCATGTATGCCATGATATGTACGCGACCTGATGTGTCATATGCTTTACCATGTGCAGTCGCTATCAGGCCGATCAAGGTGAAGGTCACTGGATGGCTGTTAAGAATATCCTTAAGTATCTTAGACGAACTAAGGATGCTTTCTTAATTTATGGAGGTGGAGAACTTGAGGTGTCTGGATACACCGATGCAAGTTTCCAAACCGACAAGGACGACTTCAAGTTGCAATCCGGGTACATTTTTTGTTTGAATAACGGAGCAGTGAGCTGGAAATCTTCCAAGCAAGATACTGTTGCCGATTCAAAACAGAAGCGGAGTATATTGCTGCATCAGAAGCAGCAAAGGAGGCAGTTTGGATCTAAAAATTCCTAATCGGATTAGGAGTAGTAGTTCCGTTAGCTGCTGAGCCAGTGCCATTGTATTGTGACAATAACGGGGGGCTATAGCACAAGCTAAGGAACCAAGGTCTCATCAACGATCCAAGCATGTTCTTCGGCGTTACCATCTGATTCGGGAGATTATACATCGTGGCGATGTAAAGTCGAGAAGGTCGCATCGGATGACAACATTGCAGATCCGCTGACGAAGGCTGTTCTTCAGCAAGTGTTTGAACGACATATACATAGTTCAGGTATAGATGCTTGAGTGACTGGCTATAGGCCAAGTGGGAGATTGTTAGACATTATGACCCATAGCGTCACTGTTTTGTAAATGATATGTATCATTGTACAAAATCAACTATGTGATAATGAAATGGCCCTTTTGCCGTTTTGTAAAATTATTACTTTAATATATTAATGGCAAAAGTCAATATGATTAGTTCCGTATTGAGATGATATGAGACAATATCAATATAAAAGGTTTAATCATTAAATATCCCTAGCCGGAGTATTATCGAGATCGGACATCGATAATGCGGAATAGACTAGTATTGCACTTGTGCGAGTTGTGATGGCACAACGGCATAGTTCTCATATATTTAAGTATTGGATACTTATGCAAGTGCGGGTAGGAGGTTTGTGTTTTTACCGATGGTACGGAAAACAGCTTCGCTCTGAAAAGACCCCGCGGAATCCCATTGGTAGTATGTCTGCGTGTCTATGGGAGGCCGCATCAGGTAGGTGTATATGGTCTTAACCTGAGACTTGCATCGCTAGTACTTGCGACAATCGGTAAACTTTGGTTGTGGTGGTTCGGGGCTTTAACCGGTTCTGTGTACACCTCTTCTGGGTTTATCGAGAATCATAGTGTACTGGATGTGATGTCAAGATGGAAGTATCACTTCAGACATATGGAGATGATGATCACGCAGGATACAGAACTAGTACTCTATAAATAGGTTGCAACCGTCGGGATATATGACCAGGTCAGGATTGTCCGATTTAAAGAGACTAGTTGTTTGATATCCGATATATGTTTCGTACAGGGCAGACACATTTCCAGCCCCAGGTCTAACATGTTATCGTCCGATACTGGATCGATATACGCGATACTGCAGTATACTACGCTTGATAAAGATCTAATATTCCAGTAAGAATATTTCTGGAGAATTGGGTAGGCATGGCGCTTTGCTAGAAGCCAACCTTGTCTTGTTAAATCGGTAAAAACGTAGTACGAGGTACGTACGTGTTTGGATTATCCAACGACCGTATTTACTGCCAACATATCCGGAGATCTCTTGGGTCGCTTCCTGAAGATTCACCTATGATGTTTGATTCGAACTTTATTAATCTTGGATTAATTACGGAGAAACTTTATCTTGGATAAAATGCCTTATTAGGAGAGAGAGAGAGATCGATTAATTGGGAATTAATCGATAAAATAATATATTGATATATTATTAAACGAAATTAGATTTCGACGCGGAATTAAAATCAGATTTTAATTCGGGCAAACGAATTAATTTAGAATTAATTCATTAGCGAACTGAATAGTAATTCCGCAAGGCGTAATTTTTAATTCACGTCGCGACGGAAATTCGTTAATCGGAATTAGCGAAACCGAGCCCGAAAGTGTTTGCGGACACATTCGTATTTTGAATCGAGTGGTATCCGCAAATCGCATCGCGATATCTCATTACTTGATACGAATAGATGATGGATGTATCTAGTCACCTTTGAGGGATGATACATTATCTCTATTCTCAAAGTAATGTAATGATGGCAAATGATGGATTTTCTTTTGGAGGGAAAACCTTTCACGGTTTTTGAAGGGTTTTTTAATTAAAAATTCATTTTTGTATTTGATACATCATTGCTTCATTTGCTCACACACGGTTTAAGAAACAAATTGAGAGAACAAAAATAAAAAAGGCAATAACACTCTCTTCTCTCCTTCTTCTTCACGCAAGCCGTGAGCTTCATCCATGGCAGAAAATTGTTTTCTCCATTTTTGCTAGCACAACAAGGGATCAAAGGAGGTGATAGGGAAACACATTTGGAGCTTGGAGTACTAGAAGATTTGAGGCTTCTCACACTTTTGTTCTTGGCCGAAAACAGCCCAAAGATTTGCAACTTCTATCATTCTTGTTCTTGGCCTCATATCACCCACCTTGGAGGCTCAAGGATCCTCTTCACCATTTTCGTCACAAAGCTTTGTAAGTATGTTTCCGCCATCCTTTAAGCTTTGCATGTATGATTTTTGTATTTTTATGGCTTAATCTTTCTTTAAGACTAATTATAGAAACCAACAATAATATGTACTGGTAGTTGTGATTGTGGCTCGCATCTTCCTCTGGTTTTACGTCTAGTAACGGCTTGAACTCCCTTTATGGGTCGGGGATAGGCTTCCCATCCAATTTTCTTATAAATTGGAAAATAGTTTTAAAGTCAGATTCCCGAGACTGTATGGTTGTCTTTCCTTATGAAATTGTGTATGTAATCTGAGAATTTCAAGATGAACATATCCATTAGGATACGTCTCACGAGTCAATGATATATCATCAAAAGGCTCCTTACTCAGTCCATCCCTAATGAATTGTATTTTATCCTCATGATTATCAGACACCATTCCTAAAGAACGACAACGAGTGTTTCACGTACAGCGTGCACACTTATAACAAACACCCATTTGTTGAACTCTCATTTTTTAGAATAGGTGCTTTTCCCTGAACCAAACATGTAAGGAATGAAGGAGTCAGATGACTCACCTGCCAAACGAACCCTTATTTCGATTACCCAACGAATATCACTAGGAATACCATGAATCATAAGAATTCTCATTCTTTATGTGCGGGCTTTGTAAATTTTAATCAGAGCATTTCGGGGAAGTGTAGGAAAATATTTATGGATTGTTGCCAGAGTTTCTTCCATGCCTTGGTTTGTAGGGTATCAGTATTTTTAGGAAACTGAAATAACCGACTTGAGTCACGGAGTACCGTTATCCGCTGTTTTACCAGGGTGTGAGATAAAATAAAAGAACAAGAACACTGTAAAACTAAAAAAATGGAAATTATAGAAATATTAAACCAAACATGAAAATAACGGTACTCCGTAAGGATATTTCTGTAAGGATATTTCTGGAGAATTGGGTAGACAGGGCGCTTTGCTAGAAGCCAACCTTGTCTTGTAAATCAGTATAAACGTAGTACGAGGTACTTACGTGTTCGGATAGTCCGACGACCGAATTTACTACCAACATATCCGGGGATCTCATGGGTCGCTTCTCGAAGATTCACCGATGACGTATGACTCGTACTTTTATTAATCTGGGATTAATTAATGATGAGAGAGAAAATTAATCTGGGATTAATTGCGGAGATATTTTATCTGGGATAAAATATCATTTAAAGAGAGAGAACGATTAATTTGGAATTAATCGACAAATTAATATATTAGATATATTATAAGAAATTGGATTTCGACGCGGAATTAAAATTAGATTTTAATTCGGGCGAACGAGTTAATTTAGAATTAATTCGTTAGCGATGTGAATAGTGACTTCGCTAAGCGTAATTATTTAATTACGTCTCAACGGAAATATCGTTAATTTGGAATTAGCGAACCCGAGCCCGAGATGTTTGCGAGCGCATTCGTGTTTGGAATTCGAGTGTGACACGCAAGTCAAATCAAGCGTCAAATCGCTAGTCACATCAAACGTCAAATCATGACACTTTGAGTGATGTGACAATTGATTGATTTGTTTGATTGATGGATTGATGTGATTAGGTGGATAACATTTAATGCCAAATTTGGAGCCAAATTTGTTTGACTTTTTGAAAGCTTTTTCTAAAAATTTGGTATATGTTTTTATTAATTGATTTTGGAAATAAATTTATCCATTACACATTTATCTCTCTCTCTCTCTATTTCCTCTCTTATTCACGCCCACTTAGCGCATTTTCTTCACTGTTTTTGCTGGGTAAGAACCGTGAATGAGGGAAGCAAAGTGCTTGGTTTTTGTGGCAAAATTCAAGAGAGCTAACACTCCGAGAGACATGCGAAGGTGATAGCGAAGTCCACCCATGAGCCGGGAATCGTTTGACGAAGCTTCGAGCTTGTTTAAGGAGCATCAATGGATGCCAAAATAGTGAGTTGCGAGCAGTCCACTGCCGAGCAGAAAAGAAATTTTTGTTGCCTCCCGCGTCGCTCAACCGATCGATGTGAGTTTTCCGCAACTCCCTCGTTGTATTCACTTATGTTTCATGCTTGTTTATTGATCCTTGGGACCTTAGCAAACTCCAACAATGGTATCATGAGCAAGGAAAAGCATGAAAATGACTTAGGGTTAAAATTTGGGGAAAATTGATTTTGATCATGAATAATGAAATTGGATGATTTAATATGCTTAATTGATGTTTTGTGGATGATTGATTGGATCAATTTGAAGAAATTGTGATTGGATCATTTTTTTCCCCAAATTTTTGTGTTGGCCGAAAGTTAAGGAGCCCTAAATGTCTTGGTTATTTTGATTTTTGATCATTGGATGTGTTGGAAATCAATTGGGAATATTGATTTAATGTTGGATTGATTTAATTGGATTGAATTTGATTTGGACACCAAATTTCCCTTGGCCGAGAGCTTTAGCATGTAAAATTGGGTTTGATTTTTGATGAAATGTGTTGGACATGTTTAGTTGTAATTGAGCATGATTAATTGTATAAATATGTTTTGGAAATATTGATTTGGATGATTAATTGTGTTATACACTTTAGTGTAATTAAATTGGGAAATTAGATTTTTGGAATTTAATTATTTGGGCCTTAAATTGGATTTGGGCTTGTTGTGTTGTAATTGGGCTTATTGGGCTTGGTTGTACCAAGTTGGGTTTAGACAAAATTGTTTGGATCCAATTGGGCCCGAAACCACTTCCATAAAGCCCAAATGCGACTAATGGACCTTAAAGTTTAATTGGGCCTAATGGGCCTAAATTGATTTATGGGCTTGTGGGGTAACTCCCGGAATGGACTTTGGTTATTGGGTTCGACCCGAGTTGACCAAAAGTCCACGCCTTAAGAAATTAATTAAAAGCCCATTGGACTTTAATTAAATTGACGTTGGACGTTAATTGGGCTTTGAGACCCGTAACGATTAAATTTGGAATTTAAGTCGTATAGGTTCGTAAATAAAGTGTAATATTTAATTTGGAATTAAATAGTGAATTAGAATTAAATACATATTAAATTGGATTTAATTTTGTAGTTTAATTTAATTCAAGAATTTGTACTTTGAGTACTTATTCGCAAAAATTAGTTTGACTCAAGCAAAATCAAATCGTTGTTTGAACATTGGATGGTCACTAATTATCAGATTAATTAATTTGATTAGATTGATTGATAGCATGCTTGTGTGAATACATGTTGCGATGCATGAATAATGTATATCGGATGGATATTAGATGGGTGGGGTAATTTTAGAAATTGTTGTAATAAATTTGATTTATTAATTGGACCTGCGTGTCCAGCTTTATTACCTCCTTATTCTTTGTATTCTCTTCTCACCTATTCCCCTCAATGTAAATGAGGTTTCTTTAGAAGTGTAGTGTAACGGGTAGAAGCAAATACTTGTGCTAGCAGGAGAGAGAAAGGATGAGATTTGATCTAGGATCAATGTGTAAAGTATCCATCCGCATATCATTATTATTTTATTATATGCGCTTTATTATGTGTTTAGAATGCATGTTTAAGGGTGTATGATGATGAGACCTTACAAAGATAATAAATTGGTTGCCAATTTGCACGCGAAAAACCCTCACAAATATTAAGCGTTTTTTCCTTCCATTGAGTGATTCTTACTCAAGATCCGAGACTAGCATTGGCTTGTTGGCCAAAGTCAAGGCCTTTGTCCATCGAGGATGTGTTTGAATCACGAAGGCTTTGATCCATATTGGTGTCTTGTCCAAGTTGTGGTTTGTTTGCCAAAGTCAAGACCACTTCTTGTCCATCGACATTGATTACGAAGCTTTCCATGGTCAATGGGTCGCGCTTAACTGGGATCACTAAGTTTGTTGTGCCAAAGCCAAGGCTTAGTTGATTCAGAGGAAAAAGGTTAGGTAATACATTGGATGTATTGGCATATATAAGATATATGTTTCGGACTTGGATGTCCCCCTACTGGATCTAGGAATTGAATTGGATCCAATTAATCTTAGAGATCTACCTAGTTAATTATCATACAATTTGTTGGCCAAAGTCAAGATTGTGTGATATTTAACGGGATCCTAGCCCGCTAGGAAACACGGTTTCTCGAGTACTCAACAGAGGGTTAGAGGCTCGCCGAAAAATAGTGGGAGGCAAGAATTGAATTTGCAATATTCGTTTAATTACTTGCCATACGCGCTCAAACAAATACCATTCGTCAAATAAATTAAATGTTAGTTGGACTAATATTTAAACGTTGTTTTAATAAATAGTTGGACTATATTCAAACTATTCATTTATAGTTGATTTTATAATTGGATTATAGTAATCAATATAATTGATTTTAATCTATTAAATTATAGTTGATTAAATAGTTGGACTATTGTAATGATTATAATAAATAGTACCGAAATCATTGATTAAATAGTTGGACTATTAGAATCAAGATAAAATTGAAAGATTGACATTTAAAACATAATCCTAGGGAAAATGTATTTAAATGGTTTAATTTTCAAATTGGGAATAAAGTTTCAGGATTGTCCTGGAAACTAATAAGTTACTTTATTTGATAAAATAACATATTATGCCTAAGCCCGGAGTTAAGCAAATAGTAGAGCATAATCTTTGGAAGATTTATGTGATGATAACATTAGTGTTTAATCCATTAAGCTTGTAACTGTAGACTCCTTAATTTCTGAATCAGAACTAAGGATTAGATCCTTAAAGTATGATAATGAAATTGAAGGATCTTCATAAATCTATCTTTAGATTTTAGAAGTACTAAATTGCAATAAATAATTCTTGGAGAATTAATGACTATTCTCAAAGAGACAAAGTCAAACTTTGCAATTGGAAAATAGTGCAAGGCGCACCTTACTTCGATATTCTAGAAGTCCGAGGCTTGGCCAAAGGCTTCTGGAGTGTGAAAAGGGCAAAGGAAAAATCATTACAATCTTCTAGGAAGATAAATGACATATCCCAAAATGTCTGCCTAAATGTGGCAAACGGGATCGCAGAAGCGTGACTGCCGTTTGGACAAAGCAGACATTAAGGAATTAAAGACGAGCAAGGCTCTGACTTCAAATATGTTTGTCATAAATATGCTCACTACTAGTATTAAAATTTGATTTTAAATACTTAATGTGGTACATAAAAATATACATTGATGTTCAGAATCTGCTGTGAGCAGGATACTACTTCGGTTGAGATTAATCTGCGAATTGGAAACGGGACAAAAGTCGTTGTTTCAACCATAGATACCTAAGCTTAGGAACAACCTTAGGGTGTGTACCTAAATTAGAAAACTGTTATAATGTAACTAGTTTGACTAGAAACATTATCTTTATATCAGTGTTTAACCCGTTGCGGGTGAACCTTTATATTCTAGAACACTAAAGTGTTTTATTATATAAAGATGATATTGAGATAAACACATTAGATGTGAATAACAACATTTATATTTTGAATATAAATAAATCTCATAAATATAATATGATAAACAAATAGCTCAAACTGATTTGATCAGGAGAAACTAATTTGTGGCATTGTTGTCTGAGACACAATCTAAAACAAGAATCGTATATCCGCACTTTTGAAGAGTGGGTACTATGACTAATTTGATTCCACTCAAATAAAGTCTACGAATCTAGTTTATTGGGAAAAGTGCCTAAAACACATTTACTTGGTAAAAGTGTAAAAGCCACCTATCTATTAGCCCTAGTTCATAGCGAAGCAAGTGGGCCCATGTCTAGCTAGGCTATAGGTGGATATGAATATTTTGTGACCTTTACGGATGTGGCATCGCGTTATGGTTATGTGTTTCTTTTGAAACATAAATCAGAAACTTTTAAAGTTTTGACATGAAATAGACAAACAGATCGGCTATAGTATTATACCGTCACGGTAAGATCGTAATGGAAAATACTTAAGCAATAAGTTTCTAATATACTTGAAAGAGTATAGTATTCTTTCAATGAGGACTCCTCACGGAACACGTCAATTTGACGGTGTGTCCGAACTGAGTAACCGAATTTTATTGGACATGAAAAGGTTAATCATGAGTCGCTCTGAGCTACCATTTCCTTCAACGGATACGCATAAAAGTGCAGAACTTATTTTGAATAAGGTTCCATAATAATCTGTTTGACAGATATCATATTAGATATGAACGGGAAAGAAACCGGGTTTCACATTCCTGATAATTTGGAATGCTAGGCATATGTTTGGATGATACCAAACTAAAACCCAAATTGGATAAGTGCCAATTGTAGGTTATCCTAGGGATACCAAAGTATAGTACTTATACAACTCACTAGAGAACAATGTAATTGTTGCTCACCATGCGGTTTTCCTAAGAGGAATACCTATATGCAGTGGTAAATGGAGGATAGTAAAACTCGATGAAAATCGGAGTAATACTGTTCAAGGCACTGAATTCCTAATGGAACACAAATAGTTCATCAAGGATGAAACTATACCATAATCTTCGAATACACAAGAACCACGTAGGTCAGAGAGTCAGAAAACAACCTAGGGTATGGGTTTCTGATCTCACCTCATAAAGATGTCTATCTTATTGAGGAATACCAACTGACTACGTATGAGGAAGTGATACAAGGTATCGACTCCCTATTATGACAAAGTGTCATGAATCCGAAATGGATTCCATGTATATCAACTGTGTTTGGATACTAGTTGATGTACCGCAAGGCAACGTGCCTATTGGTACTGTATAAGTCTTCAAAGAAGACATACATGGATGGCAACATACCAACGTATAAAGCTAGGCTTTTAGCGGAAAGGTATCGTTATCAACATTATGTTGACTTCGATTCAACCTTTTACATGTTGCCACGGTAAATCCATTTGGATAATGCTTGCTAAAGCTACATGTTTCATTTGTGAAATATATCAGCTTAACGGGAAAATCGCTTTCCTGAAAATGAAACCTTTTGGAGGATGTTTAAAACATCCTGTCGGTTTTTTCATACCATAACTAGCAAACAAGGTTTACAGGTTATTCGATCCATGTTTAGATTGAAGCAACCATTAGGTTCTTGGAATTATCGTTTTGATGTAATCATAATAGTTTATGATTTAATTCAAAACGAAAATGATTCTTTTGTATATAAGAGGGTTAATGGGAGCGCACTAACACATAAATGTCCTATAAATAATGATAATATGTCATTTCTTGGAAATGATATTCCCATAATAACAATCGGTGAAACCTTGGCTTTTGAGATAATTCTCCGTAGAATTCTTGGGAGAAACAACCTTTATTCTATGAATAAAGATCTATTGGGATAATTTAAAGTTAAAACTCTGCGAGAAATCGTACATTGAAAAATGTACGCGACCTGGTGTCTCATACGCTTTGAGCATATGGATTCACAAACAGTCGAATCCAAGTGATAGTCAATGGATTGATGTTAAGAACATCCGTTAGTATCTTAGAGATCTAAGGATGCTGTCTTAATCTGTGGAGAAGGAGAACTTGAAGTGACTGGGATCAGTACTGCAAGTTTCCTAAACCGATAAAATGACTATAAGTCGCAAACGGTACTACAAAGTTTGAATAACGGAACAGTGAGCTGGAGATCTTCCAAGCAAGATACTGTTACCGTATAAACAACAAATGCAGGTTATTGCTGCAGCTGAAGCGGAAATAGAAGCCATTTGGGCCGATAATAAATCTAATTAGATTAGATATAGTTCTGTTAGCAGCTGAGCTAGGCATCAACACAGGCTAAAGAATTAATGGTCTTATCAACGATCCAGATACATACTTCGATATTCATCTGATTTGTTCGGATCATGCATCATGGCGATGTGATGATCGTATAAATTGCATCAGACGATAATCATGCAAATCCGCTGATGAAAGCCTTTTCTCAGCAATTTGAGCCAATCGTACATAATTTGGGTGTCAGACACTCGAGTGACTGGCTATAGGCCAAGTGGGAGATTGTTGGACAATTATGACCCATAGCGTCACTATTTGTACATATCATGGTGTTGTTGTACAAATTAACTATATGACAAAGAAGATTGCACTCTTATCATTTGTGATTAGATCACCAAGATATATAAATGATAGGAGGTCCTGTGATTTGTTCCTGGATTGAGAAGGTATGAGACAGTATCAGTCCACGAAGGATAAATCATTAAATATCCCTAGTCAGAGTATTATCGAGATTGGACATCGATAAATACGTAAAAGACTAGTATTACACTTGTGCGCGGTTGTGAGGGACATAACGTCATAGTTCTCATATATTGGGTATAAGATACTCATGCAAGTGTAATAGGAGGTGTGTTTTACCGATGGTACGGGAAACAGCTTCGCTCTAGATAGACCCCCTCAGAATTCTATGGTAGTATGACTATGTGTCTATGGAAGTCCGAAATCAGGGTATGTGTATTTGGTCTTAACTTGAGACTTGCACCGCTAATACTTACGACAATCAATATACTTTGGTTTGGTCGTCCAGGGATTTAACCGGTTTCTGTGTACGCCTCTTCTGGGTAAATCGAGAATCGTAAGTGTTGGGTGTGATGTCAAGACTGAAGTGTCACTCCAGTCATATGGAGATGATGATCGCGCAATGGGATACAGAACTGGTTCTCTAAAAAGGTTGCAACAGTCGGGATAATATGACTTGGTCATGAATATCCGATAATAAAGAGACTAGTTGCTCGTAATCCGATATATGCTTCGTACGGGGCAGACACTTGTACAGCCTCAGGCCTTGCATGTGATCATCCGATACTGGATCGAAATACGCAATACTACGTATATTATGCCTGATATAGATCCTTTATTCCTGTAACGATATTTCTGGAGAATTGGGTAGGCATGGCGCTTTGCTTCCAACCTTGTCTTGTAAATCGATATAAACGTAGTACGAGGTACTTACGTGTTCGGATAGTCCGACGACCGAATTTACTGCCAACATATCCGGGGATCTCATGGGTCGCTAATGAGTGGTATTTATATCACTATTTCCCACTCATTTAACCTTATATTTCGTATAGTTTCTTGAGTCTTGTGAATATTTTGATGTGTTTTGTGTTATTTTGTAGATAAATATAGTTTCAGGACATTCTGGAGGTGATTTGGAGCAAAACTGTGAAAATTGGCCAAAAAGGGCATTTCGGTAAATTGTCCGCGTCGCGACGCCTAACATGCACCGGAGTCTGCTAACGTGCGCCGGGTCAACGGGTCAGAATTTGAGAAGTTTGACTTTGCTAAAATGCGCCGTGCCACTTGTCACCATCACAGCCGATATGCTAACGTGCGCCGTGCCACGTGTCATCATCCTACGGTGCTGACACTCAAAATTACCACGTGTGCCACGTGTCATCCATGTCATCGCCACGTCATCAGTCAACAAGTCAACTTTGCCACGCGTCGTGCCACGTCATCGTCCACATCAGATGGTCAACTGAGTCAACATGCCACATCATCATCAGCCAATCACGCCGCGACACGTGTCGCAATCCTACGGTGCCGACAATTGATCTCAGCCGCCTTGCCACGTCAGCGCCACGACAGCATAATAATTGAGCTTTTAGCCGCCTTGCCACATGTCGCCTTATCCTCTTAGCCGCCTCGCAACGTGTCAAGCCGAGAGCATGCCACGATTCCTGTTCTGGCGTAGCGACGCCAAAGTCCTTAGCGTCGCGACGCTGGAACCTTATCTGCGCCTATAAATTGAGCTCGAGATTTCAGATTTTGTGGTACCATTCTCTCCCATTTCTTTTATGTAAATAGGGAGTTCTTCTCTCTCTAAGTTTCGTTTTAATTTTTAGTTTTTACGTTTGTAATAATTTTAATTAATTTTTGTAATAATAGTAATTTACTTTCTTTAATTTTTACAGTTTTTACTATTCACATGAGGAGGTAACTTCCCCAGCTAGGGTGAAAGGTAATTCTTTTACTATTTCTATTTAGATTAATCTCCCTTAAAAATAATATATTCACTATTTAAAATACTGACTTAAAAAGGATACCGCTATATTGGTCGGTTGGTAATTTAATTTTAATATAGTTTAAACCTGACTAATCAAGGATACCGCCAGATTGCTCGGTTGGTAATTTAATTTTGGTTCCGCATCTATGGCTGGTTTATGGACAAATATTACCGCCTTTATGGCTGGTTGGACTTAATTTGACTTAATCAGGATACCGCCAGATTGGTCGGTGGTATATTATCACAAGTATATATTATTTTATGGGAGATATCTAAATTAGTAGTAGTAAAAGTAATTCCTTTTACCTTAGCATTTATTTTATTGTAATTTACCTTTCAGTATTTACTTTACCACAATTACTTTTCAGCATTTTATGTCTTTTATTTTACCAGCCCTAGTTATGTGTTGTAACTAAATAAGTTATCTGGGGTTGTGATGACTTTTAATATCACCGGTTTATAAGGGGTTAAATTAAAGTTTGAGTAATATAAAGATTTATTTATTGAGTCTTAATCTTAATGCTTTTTAATTAACTGGCCATTAATAAAATTGATTAGGTAACCTTAAAATGAACTAGACATATGGATTTTAAGTTTAAGACCTCAGACTCAATAGCCCACGATCTTCCTTTAGGATAGATAACCCTTTAATATATTTCCTTACAGGATAGGAATATACCTGTCGGGCGGGGGGGTAGCCATAATTGGAACTTAATCTTAATGAATCTAGGTAATTTGGTTGACATAGACATATGGTTCAATTGGATTATACTAGGTATTTGTAATTGACCATCGGAAGAGGCTTTTACATAATTTAGTGTTCTAGGTTAATAAATAAATATTTACCCAACTATAAAATAACCACTTCATCTTTAAAATGATATTAAAAGAAATCACAACCCCAGATAGTTTTTAATATTGAATTTTCTTAAAATCTACTTTCGAACAATTTTATTTACTTGTCTTAAATTTAGAATCGTCGCCATTTCAAATCAATTAAACAACCTGTTAGATACTAGTAATCATTTGACCTCATAAAATTAATAACTTAGGTATTAAGTCCTCGTGGGATCGATACTTTTTATACTACTTGAACGATACATACGCTTGCGTTATACGTGTGTGTTTACGCCGGTCAAGTTTTTGGCACCGTTGCTGGGGACTTATTTATCTTTTATTATTAATTTAGGGGTTAGATATCTTTACTTGTATCTAATTTTCTTTTTACTTATTATTTTTATTTTCTTGTGTTTCAGGTTCTAAGAAACTTCATGAGACGAACCAGAAGCTTTGAACTTCGACCGCTTGACCCAGAAATTGAAAGAACCATCAGACAGTTGAGAAAGGGAAAGGCGAGAAGGCCAAGAAGCTTTAGTCAACATGGAACCTGAACCTTTGGAGGTTGCACCACCAATTCCCATTCGAGACAGAACCATTCCGGTGGTTGACAGACTCATTTCATGTATTGTACTTCCTCCCTTACCAGCAAATGCAGGGACATCAAAACATGTATTCAAATGATTCAGCAGTCAGTTCAGTTGGGGGGAATGCAACTGAAGATCCTAATGCCCACATCAGCAACTTCCTGGAAGTTTACGGCACTTTCAATTACAACCGAGAAGCTGAAGAAGCAATGAGACTGCGTGTTTTCCCATATTCCTTGAAGGACAGAGCTAAAGCTTGGCTACATTCATTACCAGCAGGTTCTATCACAACATGGAACACTTTAGCCACCAAATTTCTTGCAAAGTACTTTCCACCAGCCAGAACTGGAAAACTGAGGAATGATATCACATCCTTTGTGCAACAAGACTCAGAAAATCTCTATGAAGCTTGGGAAAGGTACAAAGATTTACTCCGGAAATGTCCACACCATGAGATTCCAAAATGGCTTCAAGTCCAAACATTCTATAATGGAATTTCTCGAATAATGAGAACCACAATTGATGCTGCTGCTGGAGGAGCTTTAATGGCAAAAGGAGAAGATCAAGCCTGGGAACTAATCGAAGAAATGGCCAACAACAATTCCTTGTGGCCAACTGAAAGGAGCATGATCCAAAGAATTGCAGGAATTTATGAAGTGGAGCTAATACAGCAGTCAACACCAAGCTAGATCAGATATGTAATTATTATGGAGACTCTTACCACTGGATCCACAAGTTCACCATATGGAGGAACACCAGAGTCGAACCAACTTGAAGAAACTGTGAATTTTCTCAACAATTTCATAGACAGGGGAACAATCCATATTCCAACACCTACAACCCATGGTGGAGGAATCATCCTAATTTTTCATGGAGCAACAATTCAGGCCAACAGCGGAACTATCCACCACCACCTGGATTCAGCAACAGAACAAAGGCCAGGAACAGGCAAATGAACCAGGATTAGCAGAAATGCTGGCTCATTTAAAAAAGTACGATGCTATATTCAGAGCCAATCAGCTTCCATCAAAGCACTGGAGAATCAAATCGGACAACTGGCCAATGCTCAAGTTACAGACCACCAGGAAATCTTCCCAGTAACACAGAACCCAATCCAAGGAACCGAGGGAATGAGCAATGTCAAGCCATTACTTTGAAAAACGGTACTGAAATCAACAAAGATGTTGGAATCCAGATGTCCCAAGAAGAAGTTCCAAAAGAAGCTGAGAAACAGATGGAGGAAAAAGAAGCAAATGAAAAAGAAGCAAAGGAAAAAGAAAAGGAACATATCACTCACACCACCACCTTTTCCTCAGCGTCTTCATAAAAACAAACTGGACAAACAGTTTGCTCATTTCTTGGAGATTTTCAAAAAGCTGCACATTAACATACCTTTTACAGAAGCCTTGGAACAAATGCCCAGCTATGTAAAATTCATGAAAGACATTCTTTCACGAAAATGAAGATTGGGAGATTACGAGACAGTAGCTTTGACAGAAGAATGCAGCGCCATCATTCAGAGGAAGCTTCCCCCAAAGTTGAAAGATCCTGGCAGTTTCACTGTACCTTGCACCATTGGAGAACATTACATCGGTAAGGCTTTATGTGATTTAGGTGCCAGTGTTAATTTAATGCCTTTTTCTATTTACAGGAAACTGCAAATTGAAGAAGCAATGCCTACCTCGGTATCTTTGCAACTTGCTGATCGAACGCTAGCATTTCCAAGAGGAGTCGTTGAAAATGTGCTTGTCAAAGTTGACAAACTCACCCTTCCAGCAGAATGCATCATCCTTGACATGGAAGAAGACAAAAAATACCTATCATTCTGGGAGACCATTATTGGCTACAGGTAAACTGTGATTGATGTGCAAAAAGGAGAACTGACCATGAAAGTACAGGACAAGAAGTGACCTTTAATGTTTTCAAAGCCATGAAATTCCCGAGTGATGAAAAGGAAGAAGAATGTTTCAGAGTTGATGTTGTTGAAAGTATTGTTCAAAATACTGAGCCCAATCCCACAGATACACTTGATGCTTGTATACCAACATGACTGACAGTGAGCTAGATGCTGAAATCCTGGAATGTATCTGTTGGACATTATGACCCATAGCGTCACTATTTGCACAGATCATTGTGTTGTTGTAGCAAATTAACTATGTGACAAAGAAATTGCACTCTCATCATTTGTGATTAGATCACCATAGATATATAAATGAAGAGAGGTCCCTATGATTAGTACCTGGACTGAGAATGATATGAGACAGTATCAGTCCCCGAAGGTTTAATCATTAAATATCCCTAGCCGTAGTATTATCGAGACTGGACATCGATAATGCGGAATAGGCTAGTATTGCACTTGTGCGCGTTTGTGAGGGCACACGGCATAGTTCTCATTTTATATAAGTAGTTTGATACTTATGCAAGTGCGATAGGAGGTCGTGTTTCACCGACGGTACGGGAAACAGCTTCGCTCTGGATAGACCCCTCGGAATCCCATTGGTATTATGACTATGTGTCTATGGGAGGCCGAAATCAAGGTAGGTGTGTATGGTCTTAACCTGAGACTTACATCGCTAATACTTACGATAATCGATAGACTTTGGTCTTGGTGGTAGGGGACTTTAAACGGGTTCTGAGTACACCACTTCTGGGTTTATCAGAGAGTCGTAGAGTATTGGGGGTGATGTGTCAAGACGGAAGTATCACTTCAGTCATATTGGAGATGATGTCACGCAGGATACGGTATTAGTGCTCTTAAGTGCTGCGCGGCCATCGGGATATTATGACAAGGTCATGTATATCCGATTATAGAGACTAGTTACCAGACATCCGACATGTGCTTCGTACGGGGCAGACACTTATCCAGCCCCAGGCCTAGCACGTGACTATCCGATACTGGGCCGATATGCACAATACAATCGTATACTACGCTTGATACAGATCTTAATATTCTTATAAGAATATGTCCGGAGAATTAGGTAGACTTGGTGCTTTGCTAGAGCCAACCTTGTCTCGTAAATCGGTAGAACGTAGTACTTGGTACGTACGTGATTCGGATACTCCGACGACCGTATTTACTGCCAACATATCCGGGGATCTCATGGGTCGCTTCCCAAAGATTCACCGATGACGTATGACTCGCACTTATATTAATCTGGGATTAATATGATGAGAGAGAGAATTAATCTGGGATTAATTTCGGAGACACTTTATCTAGGATAAAATATCAATTGAAGAGAGAGAAACATTGATTTGGAATTAATCGAGGAATTAATATATTTGATATATTAAACGAAATTAGATTTCGACGCGGAATTAAAATTAGATTTTAATTCGGGCGAGCGAATTAATTTAGAATTAATTCGTTAGCGACGTGAATAATAATTCCGCTAGGCGTAATTATTTAATTCTCGTCGCGACGGAAATTAGTTAATTCGGAATTAGCGAATTTGGGCCCGAAAGTGTTTGCGGACACATTCGTATTTTGAAACGGGTGGAATCCGCAAATCACATCGCGATATCTCATTACTTGACACGAATAGATGATGGATGTATCTAGACACCTTTGAGGGATGATACATTGTCTCTATTCTCAATGTGAGGTAATGATGGCAAATCATGAATTTTCTTTTGGAGGGAAAACCTTTCACGGTTTTTGAAGGTTTTTAATTAAAATTCATTTTAATTCATTTTTTTGTATTTGATACATGATTGCTTTTCATTTGGCTTCCACGTTTTTTGATGAAACAAACAAGAAGTAAATTGAAAAGGCAAACTCTCTCCTCTTCTTCTCCTCTCTTCTCTCTCACGCCATTTCTGGTTTTCAAGGGGCAGTGAACTGCCGAAGAGAACAAAAGGAAATGGAGGGAAGCAAGTGTGTTTTGTGGCAAAACAAGAGTGCTAGCACACTCCGGGATCATGCCAAGGTGATAAGGGAAGTATACCCATGAGCAAGGAACGTTTTGATGAAGCTTGGAGCTCGTTTTTCTTGATCAAAATGGAGCAAAACAGAAGCACAAACTGCTGCAGTGGGCGCACATGAGCAGTGGGCAGTGAGCAAAATTTCAGTTCGTTTTTGTTGCCAAATCGTCTCTCAACCGCTCGATGTAAGTATTCCGCACTTAAATCGTTGTATTTGCTTATGATTCATGCTTGAGTTTTGATCTTGGGACCTCTAGAAACTCCAACAATGGCATCAAGAGCTTAGGTTAAAAGCATGAAAAATGTTAGGGCTAAAATTTGGGCAAACTTGAATTTGAGCATGATAAATTAAATTGGATGGATTTGTATGCTTAATTGTGTTTGAATTGAAGATTGACATGGTCAATTTCAAGAAAAATGGATTGGATCTTTTTTCCCCCAAATAATCACCTTGGCCGAAACTTTAATTTTTTTTTTTATGTCTTGGGATTTTTGATTTTTGACAATTGGAAGTGTTGGAAATCATTCGGGATGATGATTTAACGTCGATTGCGGAATCAATTGGATTGAATTCGATTTGGACGAAAAATCCCCAAATTGCCAAGTATGTCATGAAACTTTAAATTGGGTAAAATTGATTTGAGCATGCAATTATGAAATTGGATGATTAAGTATGCTTAATACATGTTTAATTGATGATTGGTTGGATCAATTTGATTAAATATTGTTTGGAACAAATTTCCCCAATTTTGAAAGTATGTCATGAAACTTGAAATTGGATAAAATTGATTTGAGCATGCAATTATGAAATTGGATGATTAAGTATGCTTAATACATGTTTAATTGATGATTGGTTGGATCAATTTGATTAAATATTGTTTGGAACAAATTTCCCCAATTTTGATGTGTTGGCCGAGAGTTATGCCCCTTTGTGTTCTTGGTGAATTTTGATTTTTTGAAACATTGGATGTGTTGAAAATCATTAGGGTATATTGATTTAATGTCGAATTGTTTTAATTGGATTAAAACAAATCGAACATGTAATTAACCCCATTGCCGAGAACAAAGTGAGCATGTAATGAGTTTGATTTTAATCTTAATGTGTTGGACATGTGATGATGAAATTGAGTATGATTAATTGGACTAATTTAGTGTTTTGGAAATGTTGATTTAGTTGATTAATCATGTAATGCACTTTAAGTAATTAAATTGTTAAATTGGATTTATGTAATTTAATTATTTGAGGCCTTAAATTGGATTTGGGCTTCTAATGTTGTAATTGGGCCTATTGGGCTTGATTTTATCAAGTTGGGTTTAGGCCAAATGGATTGGATCCAATTGGGCCCAAAACCTTAACCATAAAGCCCAAATGCAACTAATGGACCTTTGTAATTTAATTGGGCCTAATGGGCCAAAATTAATTTAAAGGCTTATGGGGTAAATCCCGGATTGGACTTTGGTTGCGGGTTTGACCCGAGTTGACCAAAAGACCACGCCTTAAGAAATTAATTAAAAGCCCATTAGACTTTAATTAAATTAATATTGGATATTAATCGGGCTTTGAGACCCGTAGCGATTAAATTTGGAGTTTAAGTCGAAAAGGGTTTATTATTAAAGTGTGTTATTTAATTTGGAATTAAATAGTGAATTAGAATTAAATACAATTGAATTGGATTTAATTGTGTAATTTAATTTAATTCTAGAATTTGTACTTTAAGTACTTATCCGCAAAAACGAGTTTGACTCGAACAAAATCAAATCGTTGTTTGAACATTGGATGATCACATAATTATCAGATTAATTAATTTGATTAGATTGATTGATAGCATGCTTATATGAGTGAATACATGGTTGTGATGCATGAATAATGTATATCGGATGGATATTAGATGGGTGGGGCAATTTTAGAAATTGTTGTAATAAATTCGATTTATTAAATTGGACCTGCGAGTCCAGCCTTATCACCTCTATTCTCTTTGTATTCTCTTCTCATCTATTCCCCTCTATGTATATGAGGTTTCTTTAGAAGTGTAGTGTAACGGGTAGAAGTAATACAAGTGCTAGCTTGAGTGAGAAAGGGAGAGATTTGATCTAGGATCAATGTGTAAGTATCCATCCGCATATCATTATTATTTATTTTCATATACGCTTTATTATGTATTTAGAATGCATGTTTAAGGGTGTATGATGATGAGACCTTAACAAAGATAATTAAATTGGTAGCCAATTTGCACGCGAAAAACCCTCGTTAAATATCAAGCGTCATTTCCTTCCATTGAGTGATTCTTGCTCAAGATCGGAGATTGTCAGGGTTGTTTTTGACCAAAGTCAAGCCCTTGTCAGTCAAAGATGTGCTTTAATCACGAGGCTTTGTTATATATCGGTGTCGTGTCCAAGTTGTGGTTTGTTTTTGGCCAAAGTCAAGACCACTTCTTGTCCATAGACATTTGATTACGAAGCTTCCCTGTCAATGGGTCCACGCTTGACTGGGATCACTAGGTTTGTGATTGTGCCAAAGCCAAGGCCTAGTTGATTCAGAGGAAACGGGTAGGGTATATATTCGATATATAGGCATATATTAGATATATGTTTCGGACTTGGATGTCCACCTACTGGATCTAGGAGTTGGATGGGATCCAATTGATCTTCGACATCTACCTTGTTGATTATCATACAATTTTTTGTTTGACCAAAGTCAGGATTGTATGATACTTTAACGGGATCCTAGCCCACTAGGAAACACGGTTTCCCGAGTACTCCACAGAGGGTTAGAGACTCGACGAAAAATAGTGGGAGGCAAGTATTGAATTTGCAACATTCGTTCGAATACTCGCTATACGCGCTCATTTAAATTATTTCGTCATTAAATTCAATGTTAGTTAGACTAATATTTAAATTGTTTTTTAATAAACAGTTGGACTGTATTATACTTGATTATATAATTGGATTATATTAATCAATATATTTGAATTAATTAATTTCAGTTTACAGTTGATTTTATAATTGGATTATAGTAATCAATGTAATTGAGGTTAATTAATTTGGATTATATTTGATTATATAGTTGGACTATTATAATCATTATAATATATATAGTACCACTAATCGTTGATTAAATAGTTGGACTATTGTAATCAAGATAAGAAATTGAAAAGTTGGATATTTAAAATATAATCTGGGATTAAAATATTTTAAATGATTTAATTTTCAAATTGGGAATAAATAATAGGTTACTTTATTTGATAAAATAACTTATTATACCTTACGCCCAAAATTAAGCAAAATAAGTAGAGCATGAAATCTTTGGAAGATTTATGTGATGATGACTTTAGTGCTTAATTTAATATACTTGACAATAAATCTATTTTAAAGTTAAAGTTTGCAATTGGGCAAGTTGCACAAGGTGCACATCATTTCGATATTCTAAAAACCCAAGGCTTGGCCTAAGGTTCCTAAATATTGAAAAAGGATAATTGACATATCCCAAAGTGACTACCATTTGGATATGGAAGACACGAAGGAATTAAAGAAAGGGCGAGGCTCTGACTTTAAAATATTTGTCAAAGTTATGTTCACTACTAGTATTGAAATTGGATTTTAAATACTTAGTGTGGTACATAAAATATATGTATTGATGTTCAGAATCCGCTATGAGCTGGATACTGACTTCAAGCTGAGATTACTCTGCGAATCGGAAACGGGACGAAAGTCGCTGTTTCGACCGTAGATACCTAAGTTTAGGTACTGTTATAATGTAACTAGTTTGACTAGAGACATTATCTCTATATCAGTGTTTAATCCGTTGCGGATAAAACCTTTATATTCTAGAACACTAAGTGTTTTATTATATAATATGATACCGAGATAAACACATTAGATGTGAATAACAGAATTTATATTTTGAATATAAATAAAATCTCAAACATATAAAATGACAAATAAATAGCTCATATTGATTTGATCAATAGAGACTTATTTGTGGCATTGTTGTCTGGGACACAATTAAACGAGACTCGTATATCCACACTTTTGAAGAGTGGGTACTAGGACTGATTTGACTAATCAAATAAGGTCTACGATTCTAGTTTACTAGGTAAAGTACCTAAAATACTATTTACTAGGTAATAGTGTAAAGGCCACCGATCTGTAAGCCCTATTCATGGTGAAGTAAGTGGGCCCATATCTAGCTTGGCTAGATGTGAACATGAATATTTCGTGACCTTAACGGATGTGGCATCACGTTATGGTTATGTGTTTCTTTTGAAGAACACAAATCCGAAACTTTGAGTTTCGACACGAAGTATACAAACAGATCGGCTATAGTATTATACCATCGCGGTAAGACCGTAATGAAAATACTTAAGCATTAAGTTTCATACATAAATGAAAGAGTACAATATTCTTTCATATGAGGACTCTCCTCGAGACACGTCAGTTAGACGGTGTGTCCGAACTAAAACCGAATTTTGTTGGACATGATAAGGTTTATCACGAGTCGCTCTGAGCTATGATTTCCTTCAAACAGGATATATATTAACAGTGCAAAACTTATTTAGAATAAGGTTCCATATAAATCTGTTTGACAGATATCATATAGGGTATGAACAGGAAAGAAACGGGGTTTCACATTCCTGATAATTTGGGTATGCCAGGCATAACGTTTGGATGATACCAAACTAAAAGACCCAATTGGATAAGTGCCAATATAGGTTATCCTAAGGGAAACCTTAAGTATAGTACTTGTAAATCTCACATGAGAACAATATGATTGTTGCTCACCATGCGGTTTTCCTGAGAGGAATACCGATATGCAGTGGTCAGTGGGAGGATAGTGATACTCGATGAAAATCGGAGTAATACTATTCAAAGCACGAAGTCCTTAATGGAACACAAACAGTTCATCAATGATGAATCTGTACCATTAATCTTCGAATACACAAGAACAGGGTAGATCGGATAGAGTCAGAAAACAACCTAGGGTATGGGTTTCTGATCTAACCTCATAAAGATGTAAATCTTATTGAGGAATACCAACCGACTACGTACGAGGAAATGATACAAGGTATCAACTCCCTGTTTTGGCAAAGTGCCATGAGTCCAGAATGGATTCCATGTATAACAACTATTTTGGATACTAGTTGTTGTACCACAAGGAAATGTGTCAGTTACAAATCAAAATCGCTTTCCTAAAAAGGAACCTTTTGGAGAATGTTTATAACATTCTGACGATTTTGTATAACCGACAAACAAGGTTTGCGGATTATTCAATCCATGTTTGGATTGAAGCAAGCATAAGGTTCTTGGAACTGACGTTTTGAAATAATCATAATGGTTTATGATTTAACTCAAAACGAAATAATTCTTGTGTATATAAGGAGGTTAGTGGGAGGGGGCGCACTGACAGTGAAAATTCCCATAAAGCTATTGTCGAAAGCTTGGCTTTCATAGAAATTCTCCGTAGAATTCTGGGGAGTAACAACCTTTATTCAAGGAATAAAGATCTACTGGGATAGATTTAGAGTTGTTAACACTCTCTGGGAAATTGTACATTTAAAATGTACTTGTATTGGTGTCTCATACGCTTCGAGCATATGGAGTCACGATCAGTTCAATCCAAGTGATAATCACTGGATTGAAATTAAGAACATCTGTTAGTATCTCAGAGAACTAAAGATGTTGTCTTAAACTATGGAGAAGGAGAACTTGAAGTGACTGGGATCACTGCTGCAAGTTTCCAAACAATTAAATACTACGGTACTATAAAGTTTGAATAACAGGGACAGTGAGCTGGAAATCTTCCTAGCAAGATAACTGTTGCCGAATAAACAACAAATGCGGATTATTGCTGCAGCTGAGGCAGCAATAGAAGACCGTCTGGGTCGAAAATAAATCTAATAAGATTAGATAAAGTTCTGTTAGCAGCTGAGCTAGGCGTCAGCATAGGCTAAGGAATTAAAGGTCTCATCAACGATCCAGATATATACTTCTATATCATCTGATTCGTTCGGATCATACATCGTGGCGATGTGATGATCGTATAAATCGCGTCAAACGATAACAAACAAATCCGCTGACGAAAACCTTTCCTCAGCAATTTGAGCGAACCGTACATAGTTCAGGTGTAGGACACTTGAGTGACTCGCTACGTGCCAAGTGGGAGATTGTTGGACATTATGACCCATAGCGTCACTATTTGCACAGATCATTGTGTTGTTGTAGCAAATTAACTATGTGACAAAGAAATTGCACTCTCATCATTTGTGATTAGATCACCATAGATATATAAATGAAGAGAGGTCCCTATGATTAGTACCTGGACTGAGAATGATATGAGACAGTATCAGTCCCCGAAGGTTAATCATTAAATATCCCTAGCCGTAGTATTATCGAGACTGGACATCGATAATGCGGAATAGGCTAGTATTGCACTTGTGCGCGTTTGTGAGGGCACAACGGCATAGTTCTCATATATATAAGTATTGGATACTTATGCAAGTGCGATAGGAGGTCGTGTTTCACCGACGGTACGGGAAACAGCTTCGCTCTGGATAGACCCCTCGGAATCCCATTGGTATTATGACTATGTGTCTATGGGAGGCCGAAATCAAGGTAGGTGTGTATGGTCTTAACCTGAGACTTACATCGCTAATACTTACGATAATCGATAGACTTTGGTCTTGGTGGTAGGGGACTTTAAACGGGTTCTGAGTACACCACTTCTGGGTTTATCAGAGAGTCGTAGAGTATTGGGTGTGATGTCAAGACGGAAGTATCACTTCAGTCATATTGGAGATGATGTCACGCAGGATACGGTATTAGTGCTCTTAAGTGCTGCGCGGCCATCGGGATATTATGACAAGGTCATGTATATCCGATTATAGAGACTAGTTACCAGACATCCGACATGTGCTTCGTACGGGGCAGACACTTATCCAGCCCCAGGCCTAGCACGTGACTATCCGATACTGGGCCGATATGCACAATACAATCGTATACTACGCTTGATACAGATCTTAATATTCTTATAGAATATGTCCGGAGAATTAGGTAGACTTGGTGCTTTGCTAGAAGCCAACCTTGTCTCGTAAATCGGTAGAACGTAGTACTTGGTACGTACGTGATTCGGATACTCCGACGACCGTATTTACTGCCAACATATCCGGGGATCTCATGGGTCGCTTCCCAAAGATTCACCGATGACGTATGACTCGCACTTATATTAATCTGGGATTAATATGATGAGAGAGAGAATTAATCTGGGATTAATTTCGGAGACACTTTATCTAGGATAAAATATCAATTGAAGAGAGAGAAACATTGATTTGGAATTAATCGAGGAATTAATATATTTGATATATTAAACGAAATTAGATTTCGACGCGGAATTAAAATTAGATTTTAATTCGGGCGAGCGAATTAATTTAGAATTAATTCGTTAGCGACGTGAATAATAATTCCGCTAGGCGTAATTATTTAATTCTCGTCGCGACGGAAATTAGTTAATTCGGAATTAGCGAATTTGGGCCCGAAAGTGTTTGCGGACACATTCGTATTTTGATACGGGTGGAATCCGCAAATCACATCGCGATATCTCATTACTTGACACGAATAGATGATGGATGTATCTAGACACCTTTGAGGGATGATACATTGTCTCTATTCTCAATGTGAGGTAATGATGGCAAATCATGAATTTTCCTTTGGAGGGAAAACCTTTCACGTTTTTGAAGAAGGGTTTTTACTTAAAAATTCATTTTTTTTTTGTATTTGATACATGATTGCTTTTCATTTGGCTTCACACGTTTTTGTTGAAACAAAAACAAGAAGTAAATTGAAAAGGCAAACTCTCTCCTCTTCTTCTCCTCTCTTCTCTCACGCCATTTCTGGTTTTCAAGGGGCAGTGAACTGCCGAAGAGAACAAAAGGAAATGGAGGGAAGCAAGTGTGTTTTGTTGGCAAAACAAGAGTGCTAGCACACTCCGGGATCATGCCAAGGTGATAAGGGAAGTATACCCATGAGCAAGGAACGTTTTGATGAAGCTTGGAGCTCGTTTTTCTTGATCAAAATGGAGCAAAACAGAAGCACAAACTGCTGCAGTGGGCGCACATAAGTAGTGGGCAGTGAGCAAAATTTCAGTTCGTTTTTGTTGCCAAATCGTCTCTCAACCGCTCGATGTAAGTATTCCGCACTTAAATCGTTGTATTTGCTTATGATTCATGCTTGAGTTTTGATCTTGGGACCTCTAGAAACTCCAACAGTATCAACTACCTGACAAACCATTCCGATTCAAAGTAACACACCATTTGAATTTTTGGAACTATCACCAAGAAGATCGAATCAAGCCTTCGATGAAGAACCTCCACATTAGAGCTGAAGTTTTACTCCGAGCCATCTCAGGTAAGCATTTCTTGGAAACTCTTCTGAATTACCTGTTATTATTTCTTCTTTCACTAACATTGGAGCAGGAAGAAAAGTTGCTGAGAGTGTTACGAGAGCACAAAAAAGCCATTGGCTGGACTATAACAGACATTCGAGGCATTAGTCCATCATTTTGCATGCACAAAATCTTGATGAACGATGAGTACAAACCTACAGTGGAGCATCAACAGAGACTCAATCCAATCATGAAGGAAGTCGTAAAGAAAGAAATCATCAAATGGTTAGATGCCGGCATCATTTACCCCATCTCAGACAGCAGTTGGGTGAGTCCTATGCAGTGTGTACCAAAGAAAGGAGGAATTACTGTGGTTACCAATGAAAAGAACGAATTAATTCCGACAAGAACAGTGACTGGATGGAGAGTATGCATGGATTACCGAAAACTGAACAAAGCCACGAGAAAGGACCATTTTCCGCTACCATTCATTGACCAGATGTTAGACAGATTGGCGGGACATGAGTTCTATTACTTTCTGGACGGATATTCAGGGTACAATCAGATTGCCATCGCACCAGAAGACCAGGAGAAAACTACCTTTACTTGTGCATATGGTACTTTTGCTTTCCGCAGGATGCCATTTGGATTATGTAATGCCCCTGCCACATTTCAGCGTTGCATGATGGCCATTTTCTCAGACATGTTGGAGCAAAGTATGGAGGTTTTTATGGATGAATTTTCTGTGTTTGGAGATTCTTTTGACCATTGTTTGCAAAATTTGGAACATGTGTTACAAAGGTGCGAAGATACAAACCTGGTACTCAACTGGGAGAAATGCCACTTTATGGTGCAAAAAGGCATTATTCTTGGACACTGGATCTCACAAAAGGGAATCGAGGTAGACAAAGAAAAGATAGAGACAATTGAAAAACTACCTCCACCAACATCAGTTAAAGGTATTCGAAGTTTTCTTGGACATGTAGGTTTTTACAGGAGATTTATCAAAGACTTTCCAAGATTGCTAAACCTCTATGCAATCTTCTGGAGAAGGATGTGCCTTTCAACTTCACCAAAAAATGCCAAGAAGCCTTTGAAATCTTAAAACAGAAGATGGTATCCGCCCCCCCATCATAGTAGCACCAAACTGAACCCTTCCATTTGAGGTAATGTGTGATGCTAGTGATTTTGCTGTAGGTGCAGTTTTGGGACAACGCAAAGCAAAGATTTTCCACACCCATTTACTACTCCAGCAGAACTTTGAATGAAGCTCAACTCAACTACACAACCACCGAAAAAGAGTTGCTCGCAGTTGTGTACGCTTTTGACAAATTTCGCTCTTATTTGTTGGGTCCCAAAGTGGTGGTCTACACAGATCATTCAGCAATCAAATATCTGATCACAAAGAAAGATGCCAAACACAGATTGATCCGTTGGATACTTCTTTTGCAAGAATTCTACGTGGAGATTCGAGACAAGAAAGGGACAGAGAATCAGGTGGCAGATCATCTATCGAGGCTCGAAAATGGAGAAACAGCTGGCAAAGAATTGTCAATCAAAGAAACTTTTCCAGATGAACAGCTTTTTGCCATGAAACAACAGGAAGTCCCTTGGTATGCTGACTATGTAAACTACATTGTGACAGGAAAATGGCCGTTGGAATGGACAACTCAGCAACGGAAGAAGTTCTTCCAAGAAGTCAAACACTATGTCTGGGATGAACCGTACCTGTTCAAACGGTGTGCTGATCAACTACTGAGACGATGTGTTCCACAGGAGGAAATCAACAGTGTTTTGCAACACTGTCATTCATCACCATATGGCGGACACTTCAGCGGAAACAAAACTGTGCAGCCAAAGTCCTACAATCAGGTTTGTTCTGGCCACTCTTTTTAAAGATGCTTATCTTTTTGCTTTTCAATGTGACAGGTGCCAGAGAATGGGAATATTTCCAGGAGAAACGAAGGACCGTTGCAAAACATTCTAGAAGTGGAAATATTCGATGTATGGGGTATTGATTTCATGGACCCTTTGTTCCATCATTCGGAATCTGTACATCCTGGTTGCTGTAGACTACGTCTCCAAATGGGTCGAAGCAATTGCACTGCCATCAATGATTCAAAAGTCGTGATCAAATTCCTGAAAAAGAATATTTTCACTCAGTTTGGAACACCTCAGGCAATTATCAGTGATGGTGGCTCTCATTTCTGCAACAGATACTTCGATGCACTCCTATCTAAATACAGAGTTACTCACAAGGTTGCCACAGCTTACCATCCACAGTCAAATGGACAGGTTGAGGTTTCAAACAGGGAGATCAAAAGAATCATAGAAATGACCGTTGGATCAACAAGGAGGGACTGGTCAACAAAACTAGATGATGCATTATGGGCCTACAGGACAGCTTACAAGACACCTATTGGTATGTCCCCATATCAATTGCTGTTTGGGAAAGCGTGCCATCTACCAGTTGAGCTTGAGCACAAGGCGTACTGGGCACTGAAGAAGTTGAATTTTGATTCACAAGCTGCAGGAGAGAAAAGACTGCACCAACTCAATGAATTGGAGGAGTTTCGTCTACAGGCTTATGAGAACGCCAAATTGTACAAGGAAAAGACCAAAAAATGGCATGACCGAAAAATAGTGCACAGACAGTTGGAACCAAGGCAGCAGGTGTTGTTGTACAACTCGAGGTTGAAACTTTTCCCTGGAAAGTTAAAATCTAGGTGGTCAGGTCCATTTGTGATCACTCAGGTTTTACCATATCCCAATACCAACAACACATTCAAGGTTAACAGTCAGCGTGTCAAGCACTACTGGGGAGAATCATTTGAGCGACAAAAAGAAAGTGTCACACTTTCAGATCCAGCCTAACGTTCAAGAAGTCACGTCTAGCTGACGACATTAAACTGAGCGCTCGCAGGGAGGCAACCCATGCAATTTTTGTATATATTGTGATTTGGTGTGATTTAATTTTGTGTGTTTAGTTTTTGCAGATTAAGTCATTTTTAGATGGAAGAAGCTCTCGCAAATCTTCACAAGCAATTTCCTTCTCTCCCTAAAAAATCTCTAATGAAAGTTTACAAGCTCGCTTGGAACGAATGAGACTACTGACAATCCATGGTGTGCCAATGACATTCGTTGGGTAATTGAAGCACGAGTCCGATTGGCAGGTGAGTCTTCTGACTCTTTTATTTCACATTTGTATGGTTTTGGAAGAAGCACCTATGCAAGAAACGTAGAGCTAAGCAAATGGGTGTTTGTTTCAAATGTGCACGATGGA
>SKCR01052095.1:0-30625 GCA_019454045.1 Zanthoxylum bungeanum | reverse complement strand
TTCCTGGGTGGATTGGATTTTATGTAGTGCCGTTTTCTAATGGGCTTAGATTCCCCATTCCGAGGTTAGCTTGGGAAGTTTTGGATCATTATGGGATCGCTCCTTCACAGCTGATGTCGAACGCTTGAGGATTTTATTGTCGATTGAATGCTTAGCATTTGAACAAGGGGTGTTCTTTGAGGTGAAGGATGTAGTATACTCATACTACCTAAAGGAGTACTTAACTGAAAAAGGGAGGTATACTGTATCTTCGTCGTAAAAGAGAACAAATAGTAATGGGGCTTCCAACGAATGATAGGGGTAATTGGTAGTCGGATTATTTCTTTGTGAGGAATGAGGGTATCTTTGGGTCGACAGGAATGGGTCGTGTCTCAGAATATTGGAGTGTATTTAGTGAGTATCAGTTTCTTCTATTATTGATAACTTATCAATGTTGTTGTCGTTGACGCTAATGTATGGATTGTTTGTTTTGCAGGTCCGTTTCGAAACAGTTTATTCGTCAAAAACTCCTCAAATTTTATCCAATACTAAAGCTCTTCTTGCCCTTCCCGTCGAACAAAGAGATTGGAGAATAGTCTTGGTAGAGAAGAGATTAAGGGCAACATTAGTGTGGAAATAAATCTTTGAATCAGAAGGTACATCTACCCCTTTGGCACTTTGTAAACACGTATTGAAGTCATCTACTGTGCTTGGTCGATTCGAGCTATACGGAAAGGTGTTGTTTATAAAGACTTTAACTCCAAAAGAAATTTTATGCGCAGAGGATATGATGTCGAGACCAATAAAGGTAGCATCAATTGAGGAATTAAAAAGCCGAAAGAAGGCTAGGAAGCTTAAGATAAAGGAGCCAGAGGTGGAGGTTCCTGAATTACAAACATGTTGTCGACTGGAACTCCCAAGGCTAAAGGGCAGTCGATGAAATCATTGTCAAATGGGGAAAAAGGAAAGCGGTTGAAAGTGAGGACATTGACAATATAATTGTCAGGATTGCATCAAGGTCGACTGTAATTTCTGACCCATCAAGCCTGACCCTTTATCAAGAAGCTTCTGCTGGAAGAGGATGAGCAAAGGTTATCCAAATAGGCCCCGTCGAGTCAATGAAGAAGGCCGCGGCTCTAATTACCAAGTAAGAAAGTAAATAAAGTTTTTATTATAATTTGTAGAATGGATTCTAATCGAATGCTTTTTTCAGGCAATGGAGTGTAACTTGTTCATGCAACGGTATGTCGAATCACATCTCAGGAAGCAAAGAGAAATGGAAAAATCATTTGCAGCAATGAAAAATGAGATGGTCCAAATGAAGTCGTTTGGAAAAAAGAATGAAGAAGTGGAGAAGGAGTTGAAGGAGGTGAAGGCTACTCTTAAGATGGAGAGGGAAACTTCTGAGGTTACAATTGGAGGTTATAAGGATGCATTTGAAAATGTTAATAAGGAGAATGGTGAGTTACTTGAGCAACTTGAAGGGATTGCTCTCGAATCTATGATGAAAGAACGAAGTAATCTGATGAAGGATTTCCTTGAAGGGAATACCGCACTTGGGAACCAGAGAAATGGATTCAAGAGTATGATCGATTACTGGCACGAATTCTTCTTCCAACGAGGGTGATGAGGAAGAGAAAGGTGAAGAAGTCGACTCTAAAGTGGCTGAGAAAGAAATAACTGACGCCAAGGAAGCGGCTGGAGTTCAAGAGATGGACAAGAGGAATGAAGAACTTAGTCGAATGGAGGTTGAGCCGACTGGTCAAGTTCAAGAAATTCCTGCTCCTGAAGTTGTTGCTGAACGTATCGGAAGAAGCTACTCCAGAAATTTGAATTTCTTTGTAATTTTAACTTTTTGTCATCGCCTTTTGTAGAACAATTTAATGACTTAATAATATTTTGGGATAATATTTCAAATTAGTCATGTTATTAAGTCGAATCGCAATACATAAAGTAGTAAAACCATTTTTAACCTTCAAATTTAAATAATGCACGCATAAATTACCGGTAAATCGCTTAAGGTGAATTGCATTCCAACTGTTGTGAATTTGTCTCCCCTCGGTTGTTTGTAATTTGTAGGCTCCGTGTCCAACAACTCTTGTGATGACGTATGGCCCTTCCAATTTGGTCCCAACTTTCCATCTCCAATTTATTTTGTATTTTGAAACACTCTTCGTAGTACCCAATCCCCTTCCTTGAATGTTCTGCTTCTGACATTTTTGTTGCAATATCTGGTCATTCTTTGTCAATGCGCCGCTAGTTGAATGGATGCACGATCCCTCAATTCATCAATTGTTTCCAGGTTCAAATTCATAAGTTGTTGATTCGCATCATCACTGAGCCATTGGTAACGGGGAGATTGCATGGTTTCTTCAGTTGGTATCACCGCTTCTGTCCCAAATGCCAGAGAGAAATGAGTTTCTCCTGTGGAGGAACAGATAGTCGTCCTATAGGACCATAAGACTCCAGGTAGTTCATCCGCCCAGGCTCCTTTTGCTTTTTCTAATTTTTCTTTAGAGTGTTTTAAAATTGTCTTGTTGGAAGACTCGGCTTGACCATTAGCTTGTGGGAATCGAGGGGTTGAAAAACTTAATTTGATCCCCCAATTTTTGCAGAAGTCTTGGAAATGATTGCTGATAAATTATGAACCATTATCAGTCACAATCTCCTTGGGAATGCCGAATCGACATATGATGTTTTTCCAGACAAATGATTGAACTTCTTTATCTCGTATCTTGGTGAAAGAGTCTGCCTCAATCCACTTTGAAAAGTAATCCGTTAAAGCCAGCATGTAGACTCGTTGTCCATGGGCGGTTGGTAGCTTTCCCACAATATCCATTCCCCATTTCATGAATGGCCACGGGGAGAGAGTGGGATTTAATTTCTTAGGAGGGAGATATGAAATTGGGGCGAACCTTTGACACTTCTCACATTTCTTCGTATAATTAGCTGAATCAATTCTCATAGTTGGCCAATAATACCCAGTCGAATGGGCGCGTAAAGCGAGGCTACATCCTCCATAATGATTTCCACATTCTCCTTCATGTAATTCTGACAATACATTATGTGCTTGATTATGAGTAAGACATTTTAAGTAGGGTCCAGAGAATGAGCTTTTCAATAACTGTCCGTTGAATATGGTAAATCTTGCTGCCTGTCTCTGAATCTTTCTTGCTTCAGTTTTGTCTTCTGGAAGTAGTCCATCTTGCAGATATTGTTAGTGTTCCTAGAACATGCCAAGGATCTAATAAGCATGAAAACATGTTCACAAATTCAAAATAAGTTGCGGAATTACTTACATTGAATGGATTTGAGCTTTTAAAATTTTGAGAAGAAGATCCAAGATCCAAGATGCTTCCTTTGTTGATTCCAAGCTTTGAGTTGAAGATCTCCAAGATCCTTCCTTTGTTTATTCCAAGCTTTAAGTTGAAGATCTCCAAGATCTTCTTTGTTGATTCCAAGCTTTAAGTTGAAGATCTCAAAGATTTCCTTTGTTGATTCCAAGCTTTAAGTGATGATTCCAACTCTTGAAGTAGTTTCCCTATCACCTTAGTTGATTTCTCCAAGTGCTAGCTTGTTGATTTTGCCACAAAATCAAGAGAAGAAGAATGAAGCTCACGCCAAAATGGAGGCTTCTAGGGTTTCAAATTGTTTCAAGTGTTGTATTACCCAAGTGTGAGAGAGAGAGCTAGGGTTTTGTTGAAGGGTTTTTTACCCTTTTCACAAAAACCATTTAGTTGGGGTAATTTGTTTCACCTAAACCAAGGGTTGGAAAGTAAGTGGTTTTGGCATAAATGCCAACTACCCTCCCAACTACCACACTAAAGTGGGCCCCACATTTGAATTCAAAATTCAATATCTCTACGAACATTTGCCGCGGCTCGATTCCGTTTAATTTAATTAAACGAACTTTCATCGCTAAATAATTAAATCTAATTTAATTAAATAACGATGCCTCGCAAATATATTACGAATGTCGTCTACGAATTAATTCTAAATTAATTCGCTCGTTCACATTAAAGTCCAACTTTAATTTCGTAATGAAATCCAATTCATATTAATATATCGGATATATTAATTTTAGCCCATACGAATAAATTAAATAGAAAAATCAAATTTAACAATTAAATTTATTCTACCGATTAATTCCAAATTAATCGCGTTCTCTCTCTTCCGAACACATTTAATCCCAGATTAAATAATACCTAAATTAATCCTAGATTAATTTTTCTCCATCTTAATTAATCCCAGATTAATTTTCTCTCTTAATTAATCCCAGATTAATTCTAATTTAAATCAACTGTCATCGGTGAATCTTTGGGAAGCGACCCAAGAGATCCCTGGATAGTTGGCAGTAAATACGGTCATCGGATTATCTGAATACGTGCGTACCTCGTACCACGTGCTTACCGATTTACAAGACATGGTTGGCTTCTAGCAAAGCACCGTGCCTACCCAATTCTCCAGAAATATTCTTACTGGAAATATAATATGTCAGGCGTAGTATACGTAGTATTGCGTATTGCGATCCAGTATCAGAATTTCAGTGGCGGCTAGCCTGGGGCTGGAGTCGTGTCTGCCCCGTACGAAGCACATGTCGGATGTCTGTTAACTAGTCTCTATTATCGGATATACCTGACCTAGTCATAATATCCCGATGACTGCAGTACTTAAGAGCACTAGTACCGTATCCTACGTGACATCATCTCCACTATGACTGGAGTGACACTTCCACCTTGACATCACACCCAATACTCTACGATTCTCAATATACCCAGCATTGGCGTACACAGAACCGTTTAAAGCCCTGGACGACCAAAACTAAAGCATACCGATTGTCGCAAGTATTAGCGATGCAAGTCTCAGGTTAAGACCAAAACACCTACCCTGATTTCGGACTTCCATAGACACATAGTCATACTACCAATGGAATTCCCAGGGGTCTATCCAGAGCGAAGCTGTTTTCCGTACCATCGATAAAACACAACCTCCTATTACACTTGCATGAGTATCCTATACCAAATATATGAGAACTATGCCGTTATGATCTCACATAACATGCACAAGTGTAATACAGTCTATTCCGCATATCGATGTCCAGTCTCGATAATACTACGACTAGGGATATTTAATGATTATCCTTTGTGGACTGATACTGTCTCATATCATTCTCAATCCAGGAACTAATCATAGGGACCCTCCTATCATTTATACATCTAGGTGATCTAATCACAAATGATTAGAGTGCAATCTCTTTGTCACATAGTTAATTTGTACAACAACACCATGATCTGTACAAATAGTGACGATAGGGTCATAATTGTCCAACAATCTCTCACTTGGCCTATAGCCAGTCACTCGAGTGTTTTGCACCCGAACTATGTAAGGTTCGCTCAAATTGCTGAGGAAAGGCTTTCGTCTGCGGATTTGTATGATTATCGTCTGATGAGATTTATTCGATCATCGCATCGCCACGATGTATGATCCGAACGAATCAGATGAATAGTGAAGTATTATATCTGGATCGTGATGACCCATTAATTCTTTTAGCCTGTGCTGACGCCTAGCTCAGCTGCTAACAGAACATATCTAATCTAATTAGATTTGTATATGGACCCAGATGGCTTCTATTGCTGCCTCAGCCATAGCAATAACCCGCATTTGTTGTTTATTCGGTAACATTATCTTGCTTGGAAGATTTCCAGCATTTTCCGTTATTCAAACTGTATAGTACCGTTGTTGTTTTATCGGTTAGGAAGCTTGCAGCAGTGATCTCAGTCACTTCAAGTTCTCCTTCTCCATAGTTAAGACATCATCCTTAGTTCTCTAAGATACTAACGGATGTTCTTAATATCAATCCAGTGACTATCACTTGGATTGACCTGTTTGTGACTCCATATGCTCAAAGCGTATGAGACACCAGGTTACGCACATTTTTCAATGTACGAGTTCTCAGAGAGTGTTAACAACTTTTAAATCTATCCCAGTAGATCTTTATTCCTAGAATAAAGGTTGTTTCTCCTAAGAATTCTACGGAGAATTTCATGAAAGCCAAGCTTTCACCGATTATAATATGGGAATATCATTTCCAAGAAATGATATATCATTATTATTTAGGACATCATTGTCAGTGCGCTCCCACTAACCTCCTTATATACACAAGAATCATATTCGTTTGGATAAAATCATACACCATTATGATTACATCAAAATGATAATTCCAAGAACCTAATGCTTGCTTCAATCCAAACATGGATCGAATAACCTGCAAATCTTATTTGCTATTTGGTACGACAAAACCGTCAGGATGTTATAAACATCCTCAAAAGGTTTCCGTTTAAGGAAAGCGATTTTGACGTTCAGCTGTTATATTTCATGAATGAAAAATGCAGCGTTGGCAAACATTATCCAAATGGATTTATCCATGGCAACAGGTAAAAGGTTCATTGTAATCAACACAATGTTGATAACGATACCTTTTCGCTACAAGCCTAGCTTAGTACGTTGGTTTGTTGCCATCCATGTATGTCTTCCTTGAAGACTTATATAGTACCAATAGGCACAATGCCTTGCGGTACAACAACTAGTGTCTAAACATGGTTGTTATACATGGAATCCATTTCGGACTCATGGCACTTTGCCATAATAGGGAGTCGATACCTTGTATCACTTCCTCACACGTAGTCAGTTCAATTCCTCAATAAGATTGACATCTTTATGAGGTGAGATCAGAAACCCATACCCCATGTTGTTCTGACTCTCTCCAACCTACGGGGTTCTTGTGTATTCGAAGATTACTGGTACAGTTTCATCCTTGATGAACTGTTTGTGTTCCATTAAGGACTAGGTGCCTTGAACAGTATTACTCCAATTTTCATCGAGTTTTACTATCCTCCCCACTTACCACTGCATATCGGTATTCCTCTTAGGAAAAATGCATGGTTAGCAACAATTACATTGTTCTCATGTGAGATGTATAAGTACTATACTTTGGTTTCCTTAGGACAACCTACAATTAGGCACTTATCCAATTGGTTTCTAGTTTGGTATCATCCAAAATATGCCTAGCATTCCCAAATCATCAGGAGTGAGAAGCCCAGCTTCTTTCCTGTTCATATCTAATATGAAATCTGTCAAACGATTTTCATGGAACCTTATTCAAAATAAGTATGCACTGTTAAATGCTTTATCCCTTTGAAGGAAAATGGTAGCTCAGAGCGACTCATGATTAACCTTATCATGTCTAACAAAATTCGGTTACTCTGCTCGGACACACCATCAAACTGACGTGTTCGGGAGAAGTCCTCATTGAAAGAATACTATACTCTTTCAAGAATATGAGAAAATTATTGCTCAAGTATTTTCATCATGGTCAAACCGTGATGTTTTAATGCTTTAGCCGATCTATTCGTCTATTTCGTGTCGAAACTCTAAAAGTTTCCGATTTGTGTTCTTCAAAAGAAACACAACCATAACGCGATGCCACATCCGTAAAGGTCACGAAATATTCATATCCACCTCTAGCCTAGCTAGACATGGGCCCACTTACGTCACTATGAACAAGGGCTAATAGATCGGTGGCACTTACACTTTTACCAAGTAAAAGGTATGTTAGGTACTTTACCTAATGAACTAGATTCGTAGACATCATTTGAATGGAATCAAATCCGTCCTAGTATACACACTTCAAAAGTGTGGATATACGAGTCTTGTTTAATGTGTCCCAGTCAGTAACACTGCCACAAATAAGTCTTATCTGATCAAATCAGTTTGAGCTATTTGTTCGTCATATTATATGTTTGAGATTTATTTATATTCAAAATATAAATACTGTTATTCACATATAATGTGTTTATCTCAATATCATCTTTATAAATAAAACACTTAGTGTTCTAGAATATAAAGGTATACTCGCAACGAGTTATACTCGATATAGAGATAATGTTTCTAGTCAAACTAGTTACATTATAACAGTTTCCTAATTTAAGTACACACCCAAATGTTAGTTCCTAAACTTAGGTATCTGCGGTTGAAACAGCGACTTTCGTCCCATTTCCTATTTGCAGATTAATCTCAATTGAAGTCAGTATCCTGCTCATAGCAGATGCTGCACATCAATGCATATTTTACGTACCACTTTTAGTATCTAAAATCCAATTTTAATACTATTAGTGAACATGTTTATGACAAACATTTTTGAAGTCAGAGCCTTGCCCGTCTTCAATTCCTTCATGTCTGCTTTGTCGGCAGTCATGCTTCAATGACCCCATTTGCCACAATTTAGGCAGACATCTTGGGTCCTTTATCTTCCTAGAAGATTATATTGATTTTGCCTTTGCCCTTTTTCATATTCCAGGAGTCTTTGGCCAAGCTTTGGCCTTCTAGAATATCAAAGTAGGGTGCGCCTTGCGCTTCTTGCCTTATTGCAAACTTGACTTTGGTCTCCTTGAGAATAGTCATTAATCTCCAAGAGTTGTTTATTGCAATTTAATATTTCTAAGATCTAAGAATAGATCTATGAAGATCCTTCAATTTCTTCATCATACTTTAAGGATCTAATCCTTAGTTCTGATTAGGAAATTAAGGAGTCATTATGGCAAGCATAATGGATTAAGCACTAAAGTTATCATCACATGAATCTTCCAAAGATCATGCTCTACTATTTACTTAACTCATGGATTAGGCCTAGATGTTATTTTATCAAATAAAGTAACTTCTTAGTTTCAGGACTATCGTGAAATTTATTCCCAATTTGAAAATTAAAGTCGTCTAAACACATTTTCTCTAGGATAATGTTTCAAACACTAATCTTTCATTTAATCTGATTCTAATAGTCCAACTATTTAATCACGATTTCAGGTACAATCTAATGTAATGATTACTATAGTCTAACTATATAACTTATTACAATTTTATTGGTTATAATCAAATATATATTGATTACTATAATCCAATTATATAATCATTATAAATGATTTGGTAAAATCCAAATATATTGATTACTATAATCCAATTATATAATCAACTATAAATGAAGTAGTTTGAATACAATCTAACTGTTAAATTAAAACAACTATTAAATATTAGTCCAACTAACATTTAATTTATTTGACGAATGATATTTGATTGAGCGTGTATGGCAAGTATCTAAACGAATATTGCAAATTTAATTCTTGCCTCCCACTATTTTTTCGGCGAGCCTCTAACCTCTGTCGAGTACTCGGGAAACCCAGTTTCCTAGTGGGCTAGGATCCTGTTAAATAACACACAACCTTGACTTTGGCCAACAAGCTGTATGATATTTAACTAGGTAGATCTCAAAGATCAATTGGATCCCATCCAATTCCTAGATCCAGTAGGTGGACATCCAAGTCCGAAACATATATTTTATATATGCCAATATATCGAATATATTACCTAACCTTTTCCTCTAAATCAACTAAGCCTTGGCTTTGGCACAACAACTTAATGATCCCAGTTAAGCGGAACCCATTGACATGGAAAGCTTCATAATCAATGTCGATGGACAAGAAGTGATCTTGACTTTGGCCAACCAATCACAACTTGGACAAGACACCGATATGGAACAAACTCTCATGACTCAAACACATCCGCAATTGACAAAGGTCTTGACTTTGGCCAACAAACCAATGCCAACTTTGGATCTTGAGTAAGAATCACTCAACGGAAGGAAAAACGCTTAATATGATTTGAGGGTTTTTCGCGTGCAAATTGGCAACCAATTTATTATCTTGTTGAGGTCTCATCATCATACACCCTTAAACATGCATTCTAAATACATAATAAAGCGCGTATAAATAAATAATTAATAATGATATGCGGATGGATATGTCACAAATTGTTCCTAGAACAAATCACTCCATTTCCTCTCCCCGGCTAAACTATTCCAATTTCTACCCAATTACATAATACAATAAAGAACCTCATTTACATTGAGGGGAATAGGTGAGAAGAGAAATACAATGAGAGAGGAGATAAAAGGCTGGACACTTAGGTCCAATTTAATAAATTCTAACTTATTACAACAATTTCCAAAACAACTGCCCTTGCCTTTCTAATATCCATCCGATATACATTATTCATACAACACATTCATGTATTCATACAAATCATGTTATTATTCAATCAATCTACTAATCCATAATTAATCTTTGAATTAATGACCATATAATGTTCATACAACAATTTGATTTGCGTGAGTCAAACTCGTTTAAGAATAAATACTCAAAGTAAGTATTCTTGAATTATATTGAACTACAACTTTAAATCCAATTTATTTGTATTCAATACTAATTCCAATTTAATTCCAAATTAAATATATACACTTACTTATAAGCCTTAAAGACTTGGATTCCAAATCCAATCTTAATGGGTCTCAAAGGCCCAATAACATCCAATGTCTATTTAATTAAAGTCCAATGGGCTTTTAATTAATTCTTAAGGCATGGGCTTTGGCCATAATGGATCAAACCCAAAATGCCAAGGCCCAATAGGAATCACCCTATTGCCAACAAATCAATTTAGGCCCTTAGGCCCAATTAAATTCTTTAAAGGGCCAAGTGATGTATTTGGACCTTATGGAATTGGTTTTGGGCCAATTGGATCCAATCCAAAAGTCCAAAACCAAACTTAGTCAAAACAAGCCCATTAAGCCCAAATACACACTTTTAGCCCAATTCATAATTAAAGCTTATTAACATAATTATAATATTCCAAATATCACAATTACTTTAATTAAGTGTATTAGCCATGATTAATTAATTAAACTCAATTTTCCAAAATACCATTAACTTAATTAATTAATCATGCTTAATCCAATAATTCATGCACAACACAAATTGAAGACAAATACATTATTTCATGCTCAACACAATTGAATCCTAAATTCATCATTTCATGCTCAACATGCTATTTGATTTTAACATAAACATTATTGACTTTGATTCTAATCCAATCAAACCAACAATCAACATTTAAACATGCATTTAAACACATCATTTCATGTTATAAAATCAAAAAACTGCAGTGCATTACAGTGAATAATTCGGCCTCACTAAAAAAATTTTAATTTTTGATCCAATCAATTTATTTCAATCTAATCATGCACAACTCTAAGTTAACATAATCTAAGAATGCTCAAAGCATCAATTTGAAAAAATCATGCTCAAAACACAAACCCCAAATTTTAGTCTCATGAACCCTAAAATTTTCATGCTTAAAATTGGCTCTGATACCATTGTTAGTGTTCCTAGAACATGCCAAGGATCTAATATGCATGAAAACATGTTCACAAATTCAAAATAAGTTGCGGAATTACTTACATTGAATGGATTTGAGCTTTTAAAATTTTGAGAAGAAGATCCAAGATCCAAGATGCTTCCTTTTGTTGATTCCAAGCTTTGAGTTGAAGATCTCCAAGATCCTTCCTTTGTTGATTCCAAGCTTTAAGTTGAAGATCTCCAAGATCCTTCCTTGTTGATTCCAAGCTTTAAGTGATGATTCCAACTCTTGAAGTAGTTTCCTATCACCTTAGTTGATTTCTCCAAGTGCTAGCTTTGTTGATTTTCCCACAAAATCAAAGAGAAGAAGAATGAAGCTCACGCCCAAATGGAGGCTTCTAGGGTTTCCAATTGTTTCAAGTGTTGTATTACCCAAGTGTGAAGAGAGAGAGCTAGGGTTTTGTTGAGGGTTTTTACCCTTTTCACCAAAACCATTTAGTTTGGGGTAATTTGGTTTCACCTAAACCAAGTGGTTGGAAAGTAAGTGGTTTTGGCATAAATGCCAACTACCCTCCCCACTACCACATTAAAGTGGGCCCCACATTTGAATTCAAAATTCAATATCTCTACGAACATTTGCCGCGGCTCGATTCCGTTTAATCTAATTAAACGAACTTTCATCGCTAAATAATTAAATCTAATTTAATTAAATAACGATGCCTCGCAAATATATTACGAATGTCGTCTACGAATTAATTCTAAATTAATTCGCTCGTTCGCATTAAAGTCCAACTTTATTTCGTAATGAAATCCAATTCATATTAATATATCCGATATATTAATTTTAGCCAATACGAATAAATTAAATAGAAAAATCAATTTAACAATTAAATTTATTTTACCGATTAATTCCAAATTAATCGCGTTCTCTCTCTCTTCCGAACACATTTAATCCCAGATTAAATAATACCTCAATAATCCTAGATTAATTTTCTCCATCTTAATTAATCCCAGATTAATTTTCTCTCTAATTAATCCCAGATTAATTCTAATTTAAATCAACTGTCCGGTGAATCTTTGGAAGCGACCCAAGAGATCCCTGGTATGTTGGCAGTAAATACGGTCATCGGATTATCCGAATACGTGCGTACCTCGTACCACGTGCTTACCGATTTACAAGACATGTTGGCTTCTAGCAAAGCACCGTGCCTACCCAATTCTCCAGAAATATTCTTACTGGAATATATAATCTATGTCAGGCGTAGTATACGTAGTATTGCGTATTGCGATCCAGTATCGGAATTTCACGTGCTAGGCCTGGAGCAGGAGTCGTGTCTGCCCCGTACGAAGCACATGTCGGATGTCTGTTAACTAGGCTCTATTATCGGATATACATGACCTAGTCATAATATCCCGATGACTGCAGTACTTAAGAGCACTAGTACCGTATCCTACGTGACATCATCTCCATATGACTGGAGTGACACTTCCACCTTGACATCACACCCAATACTCTACGATTCTCAATATACCCAGCATTGGCGTACACAGAACCGGTTAAAGCCCTGGATGACCAAAACTAAAGCATACCGATTGTCGCAAGTATTAGCGATGCAAGTCTCAGGTTAAGACCAAATACACTTACCCTGATTTCGGACTTCCATAGACACATAGTCATACTACCAATGGAATTCCGAGGGGTCTATCCAGAGCGAAGCTGTTTTCCGTACCATCGGTAAAACACAACCTCCTATTACACTTGCATGAGTATCCTATACCCAAATATATGAGAACTATGCCGTTATGATCTCACATAACACGCACAAGTGTAATACTAGTATATTCCGCATTATCGATGTCCAGTCTCGATAATACTACGACTAGGGATATTTAATTATTAATCCTTCGTGGACTGATATTGTCTCATATCATCTCAATCCAGGAACTAATCATAGGGACCTCCTATGATTTATACATCTAGGTGATCTAATCACAAATGATTAGAGTGCCATCTCTTTTTCACATAGTTAATTTGTACAACAACACCATGATCTGTACAAATAGTGACGCTATGGGTCATAATTGTCCAACAATATTTCATGAGTGGCGTCATCCATGAGTCGTTTGATGTGATGGTGGTTATCTCCTTGCTCTCTTCCAAATTGCTGGCCAATTCAAATACACTACCGGATGGATTGTGGTTTATCCCCATGCATCGTCGATCCAATGGTAGCCAATGCGTCTGCTTGAGTATTCTCACTTCTCGGAACTTGGGTTATAGTAAGTTCTTCAAATGTCGACTGGATTTCTTTCACTTTCATTAAGTAGGATGACATTTGAGGATCTCGTGCTTGATATGAACCTTGGAGTTGGTTACTATCAGTTGAGAGTCTGATATCACTTCTATTCTACTTGCTCCAAGTTCTTTAGCCAAACTGATTCTTGCTATCAATGCCTCATACTCTGCCTCATTGTTTTGTAACCCTGAAGCCACATTTGATTGCTTGACGTAGTATATCTCCATCAGGAGTAGTGATCACCACTCCAAACCGCATCATTTCTTATTGCTGGAACCGTCGACTGCAAGCTTCCAAAGTGATGTGGTCTGGATTGAACTGACTTCTACATCTATCGAAACTTCTGATTGAGACTGAAGTCAGCAACAAAGTCAGCCAACGCTTGAGATTTGATTGATGTTCTGGGCTGGTAAGTGATGTCGTGTTCTCCCAATTCGATCGCCCATTTTGTTAATCTTCCCGACAACTCCTCGGCTTATGAAGAATGCTCCTTAGGGGATACTCTGAATAAACTGTGATCGGGTGTCCTTGAAAGTAGGGTCGTAGCTTCCTTGCTGACATTACCAAAGCCAATACTAGTTTTTCCAAATGTGAGTAACGTGATTCCGCATCGAGCAATGCATTGCTTACGTAGTAGACTGGAAGTTGGGTGATGTTTTCTTCTTCTGATCAAGACATGCGCTCACAGCTTGATCTGAGATTCCTAAGTACAGGAAAAGCCTTTCGTTGTCGAGTGGTTTTGACAACAATGGTGGTGACGTTAAGTACCGCTTGAGTTCTTTAAGAGCTTCTTCACAGGCTGGAGTCCATTCAAAGTTTTTTGCTTTCTTAATGGCTGAGAAGAACATAAAACTCTTGTCTGTCGACTTGGAGATGAATCTGTTTAAAGCTGCAATTCTTCCTGCTAGCCGCATGACATCTTTTGGGCTAGGTTCAGTTTTAGGGAATTTGTATGATGATTGATCAGGATTTGCTTCAATGCCTCGTCTCGTGACAACATATCCCAAGAACTTCCCAGAGGCTACTCCAAATGCACATTTTGTTGGGTTCAACTTCATCCCATACTTATTCATTATGTTGAATGCTTCTCCCAAGTGCTGCAGATGCTGATCAGATCTCGAAGATTTCACCAGCATGTCGTCTACATAAACTTCCATTGTTTTCCCAATCTGTTGAGAGAACATCTTGTTGACCATTCTTTGATACGTAGCTCCCGCATTTTTTAGGCCGAAGGGCATTACTTTGTAACAAAAAATGCCTTTATTGGTCACAAAGGTTGTCTTCTCTTGGTCGTCTGAATGCATAAGGATTTGGTTGTAGCCAGAATATGCATCCATGAAACTTAACAATTCATGTCCGGCTGTAGCATCAACCATTTGATCGATATGTGGCAATGGGAAAGAATCCTTCGGGCATGCTTTGTTCAGGTCTGTGAAGTCAATACAAACTCTCCACTTTCCATTTTTCTTTCGTACTACCACCACATTGGCTAACCAGTCTGGGAACTGCACTTCTTTAATGGCACCATTTTGTAACAATTTTTGGACTTCTTCATCAATGATCTGATTCCTCTCTCTGGGCGAACTTTCTTCTTTTTTGCCGGACAGGAGGGTAGTCTGGATCTACGTGGAGTTGATGGGTGATCAACCCAGGGTCAATCCCTGTCATGTCTTCATGCGACCATGCGAATCGGTCGTGTTGTTTTCGTATAAATTCTCTCAAGTCTGCTCGAAGTTTAGAATCCAGATTTGCGCCTATTTGAGTTTTGTGATTTGTATGTTCTGAATGAATTTGGACCTCATCCAATTCTTCAATACTTGGAAGTGTAGGCTCCAAAGAATGAGGTCCGCTCTGTAATTGCTATGCTGAATGGATCTTAGCTTTCATTGTTGTCTGGTAGCATCCTCTCGAGGCAGTCATGTCACCCCTTATTTCCTGAACCCCCCACTTCGTAGGAAACTTTAGAGTTTGATGATAAGTGGATGACACAGCCCTCATTTCATGAATCCATGGCCTACCGATGATAAGATTGTAGGCTGAAGGACAATCCAGGACTAGGAAAGTAGTCATTTGGTTGATTCCTCCTGCGTAGACTGGAAGACTTATTTCTCCCAAAGTAAATTTCTGCTCACCACTGAATCTGATTAACACCGTTGTTCGTTTGTTAACTTTCCCCAGTTCAACTCCCATATCCGCTAAGGCGGTTGCAAATGAGGTTGGCTGAAGATCCCGTATCTACCAGAATCTGCTTGACCATAAAATTGCCACCTGTAGGGAGATCACTAAAGCATCATGATGAGGGTTCATACTTCCGGAATTGCTGTCGTCTGGAAACTCCATCATCAGGTTTGTAAACTTTTTCTCTATAGATACTGTGGAATGATGAGTGTTTGACATGATAGCCCTGGCATGTCGTTTGGCCGCTGAATATGAAACTCCACTGATCTCCGATCCTCCTGAAATGAAATTCATGTGTTTTCGATTGGTGGAGGTGGAATTGGTGCCTCTTCATGTCCATCCTCTTTCACTTCTCTGAGCGAAGGTAGCTTTCCCTTTCTCTGTAAGTAAATCCCTTAGAAACCCCTTGTTCAGCAGCTCGAGGACTTCTAATCTTAATGCCACACATTCAGCCGTTGTATGGCCGTAGTCTCGATGGAATTCACACCATTTACTTGTGTCTTTCTTTTTGAAGCTTTCTCTGTTTCGTGGAGGCCATCTTACTTCATTTCCCATCTTTTTAGTACCAAAACTAATTCTCCTGGAGAAATAGAAAAATTGTAATCTGGGAGTCTTGGTTTTTCTTTTCTACCAGAACTCTTTCCTGTGCTTTGTATGGCAGAGGTCTCGATCAAAGTCCTTTCGGAGGGGCTGATGTTCTTTCCTTGGGTGACTCCTTTTCTCTGAATGATGCCTAGGTATCATTCTTGCAAATTCTTTATGTCGTTTGGAAGTATGAGGCGTTCTTTCATTTCTGCACATTGGAGGAATTATCTTTCCTTTTATTCCTCTTGTCTTCTTCCCATCTGATTTCGACTTGAGCTCGTGCCATGGCCTGGTCCATCGTGTAGCATCGAAATTTGGTTAACTTTTTATAGAGTCCGCTGTCACAAAGTAACCCGTTTCTGAAAGCTTCCACAGCTGTCGGCTGATGTAGATCTGGAATTGTTATCCTCTCCTTGTTGAAGCGGGCCACGTAGCTTCGCAAGGATTCTCCCCTCCGTTGCTGGATGGTACTAAGGTCGTCAGTAGTTTTTTCAAGTTTGCAAGAGCTGGCGAAATGCTCCACAAATTTGTCTGCTAACTGTTGATAGGACTTGATGGATCTGTATGGTAGGTTGATGAACCACGTAAGGGCAGGGCCTCCCAAAGTTTCTCCCACCTCTCCAATTCTGCACATTCCTGCTTCCATGAGAGGAGCTAAGCCAGTTGACATCATTTTGTATTTGTAATGGATGACATGGTCGTCTGGGTCAGTGGATCCATCATATAGTTTCATGTCTGGTGGGCTGAACTTCTGTGGTAACTCAACGGATGTGATGTTTTCCGTGAAGGGGTGTCAGAAATGGTTCCATGCTCTGATCTTCTTTATTGGTAGTTTCACTCCTGGTAGGCTGGACATAATCGCTTCTTTAAATTCCTTCATTTCCCTTCTCATAGCGATGGCAACTTGTTGAGCTTGGTTGATTGGAGAATTTGGCAGGTCCCTCTGGTCCTCATCATTTGATGGAATGTTATCTGTTGTTTCGTTAAATGCTCCAAGAGATTAGCTTAGCTGGGGTGATACGGTTATTGGGCTGATCTGAGATATCATGATGCCGGGATGGTGATGAAACTAACTCCAACTGTTGTCTGAAGGTTCGTGTTGGAATACGTATGATTAGATTTTCCTCTTCAAAGCTTTCAATCTTTCCTGTAGCATGGCCAGTTGTAATGCCACTGGATCAGGTGTCTGTTCATTGCTTGAAGCCATGAGTGACTAAGCTGTGAGTGTTGATAGAATACAAAATCTTCGTCTGCAAATTATCGCTAGAGCCCCACGGTGGGCGCCAAATTGTGGATGCTGGAATTCGGCCGAGGTCCACAATCAGAATTTGTAAATTGGGGGCACTAGCGATCCTGCAAAACAAAGAAGAATGAATGAGAGTAGACTGCCCACCGGTGTGGTAGGTACCGGTGACACTCCGACGCCAAAGTCAGTAGTATGAAATGATCAGTAAATATGTAAAAAAAAAAATTAAATTGAGGTTTATTACTGCCTCAACTTTATTTGGATGGCCGTGAGGGCGATGACAAATGCTTTTAGAAATGGGAAATAGAACCAGTATATGAATAAAATGTATCAGACTTGGATGAAAGAAGTGAAGCTCTCTGTTATTTCTCGAATTTCGTTCCTATTTATATATGAAAATTATCATCCTTGGCAGCTGGCGTAGGTCCCACCACGTGCCTTATGCATTTGATAGAAAGTCTGAGCAGGTGGAATAAGTTTTGTGTCGGGCAAAGTAGGAGAAGAGTAGTTGATATAATTAGGGGGTTTTGTATTTAAGCTTATGACTTAATTGTAATACAATAATACATAAATATTTTGGGCCTAGTCTTTACTTTCGGGCTTTGCATACCATTTTGGGCTTTGCACACTATTTTGGGTTTTTAAGGTAAAAGACGGTTTTATCCTTGGCCCAATTTTGGTTCGTACATTAGTATGTTATGTTAAAAAAAAGGATAATTAAGAAGTAGTTTGAGAATGAGCTCAATTCTATGTTTAAGACTATACACACCTACCTTGATTTCGGCCTCCCAAAGACACATAGTCATAATACCAATGGGATTCCGAGGGTCTATCCAGAGCGAAGCTGTTTCCCGTACCATCGGTGAAACACGACCTCCTATCGCACTTGCATAAGTATCTGATACTTATATATATGAGAACTATGCCGTTGTGCCCTCACAACGCACACAAGTGCAATACTAGCCTATTCCGCATTATCGATGTCCAGTCTCGATAATACTCCGGCTAGGGATATTTAATGATTAAACCTTCGGGGACTGATACTGTCTCATATCATTCTCAGTCCATGAACTAATCATAGGGACCTCTCTTCATCTTTATATATCTATGGTGATCTAATCACAAATGATGAGAGTGCAATTTCCTTGTCACATAGTTAATTTGCTACAACAACACAATGATCTGTGCAAATAGTGACACTATGGGTCAATTATTCCAACATTGATGTGTTTTGAAGTGAAATGCTTGTTGAGCTTATTGTTTATGTGTATGTATAAATGTACGTAAGGGTTTGAACATGTAACGTTATGAATACGTGTAAGTAAATGAATAAGTAAGTTTTAAGTATATGAACATATAATTGTATATGTGTTTGATGTTAAGATATGTAAAGGTTGGGTATATGGAAATGGACAAATGGAGCAAACCATGGTTTCTGACTTGGTATTAGCTTATGTATGAATACAGTATATGAATAAGCTGTTATTGCTTTATACATGTGATTTATTTGTGTAGAAATTAAAGTGGTTAAGCATGATAAGGAATGAGTATAACTTAAACACTGTTTGAATGAATAAGTTTAATTAATAAGTTATGTATCAATGGTTTCCAGATAGAAAATAGGAAACTAAGTATGTTTGATCAGTAAATGAAAGATATTGGGATTTTTAAAGTTATGGCATTTGTATTCGTAATAATATGTATATTCATATGTTTGAACATATGTATGTATGTGAGTGTTTGAATGAACTCTTGGAGTGTTGTCATGGATGTGCTTGTGTATGAGAAGTCGTGCGATAAGTTTGTGTTCTGTGAAATTATGTATGTTTAATTGGTTGATGTTCTCGTAGTATAGTATTCGAGCTGGTTAGGGAAACTGTTAGGACATAATTCATCTCATACCTATTCTAAAATAGGTAATGAGTCTCGTACGAGCATTGTGTATGTAAGTCATCCATATGTATGTGTTGTTGAATGATGTGATCTTTGATGTATCATTTGTTGTGTGTGCATCGTGGTTTGTTGCTTGATGTTTGTAAATATGTTGTTTTATCTATTTGATGATATTTCAAATATGTTAATCACAATAAAATATAATAAGTCTGACTCCACGTCACATATGATTGGAAATAGATTCGATGTAAAATGACTTATTTTGTTATGTTCGGGTTGATGTTTTGTGTGATTTGAATGTTCGGCTAATAGATTGACATATATTTGAATTTATAGATTTGAAAATTATCATGGTAAAGTATATAGGATAATAAAGTTAGTAAACCTGAACTTGTAATAATTTAGTAATTTTGTTAATTTGTTGATAAGTTTGACTTGTTTGTTGAAGTTAGAGGTTCAGTGATATTAATGTCTGTATATATGTATTGATGTGTTTTAAAGTGAAATGCTTGATGAGCTTATTGTTTATGTGTATGTATAGATGTACGTAAGGGTATGAACATGTATCGTTATGAATACGTGTAAGTAAATGAATAAGTAAGTGTTTAAGTATATGAACATTAATTGTATATGCGTTTGATGTTAAGATATGTTGGATCTCTAAGGTCCAAGGATCATTATCAAGCAATGAAAATAAGTGAATACACAAAGGAGAATGGCGGAATCATACTCACAATGAATGGATTGGATGCTAGAAAGAACAAAACTTTTATGCCATTTGTTAGTGAAGCTCACGGTAGTCCACTGTCAAGGTGTCCTCCATTTTCGGTTTTGGCTTGATCCATGAAGCTCCAAGCTTTGTTTGGTCATTCCTTGCTCACGAAATCACTTCCCTATCACCTTAGGATAACTCAATGTGTGTGCTAGCACCTTGATCTTGTAACAAAATCATTCATTTCTTCCTCCTTGCTCATGGTTTTAACCAAACCAGTGAAGAGAGAAAGAAAGCCTCCAAGGCCGAGAGAGAAGAAGAAGTTATGAGAGAGAGATGTGTGTTGGTTTATTTAAGAATTGTTAATTGATTTATTAAAACCATATACACAATTTTGCTTTAAAAAAGTCAAACTAATTAAAGCTTTAATGCCAACCAATCACATCACTATTTACATCAATCAAGTGACTAGTTGTCACATCACTCAAAGTGACTAATGATTTTACGCTTGATGCGACTAGCAATTTGACGCTTGATTTGACTTGCGTGCCACACTCGAATTCTAAATGTGAATGCGCTCGCAAACAATCTCGGGCTGGGTTCGCTAATTCTAAATTAACGAATTTTTCGTTGCGACGTAATTAAATGATTATGCCTAGCGAAATCACTATTCACGTCGCTAACGAATTAATTCTAAATTAATTCTTTCGCCCGAATTAAAATCTAATTTTAATTCCACGTCGAAATCCAATTTTGTTTAATATATCGAATATATTAATTTTATCGATTAATTCCAAATTAATCGTTTTTCTCTCTTTAATGATATTTTATCCCAGATAAAATATCACCCAATTAATCCCAGATTAATTTTCTCTCTCATCATTAATTAATCCCAGATTAATAAAAGTGTGAGTCATACATCATCGGTGAATCTTCGGGAAGCGACCCATGAGATCCTCGGATAAGTTGGCAGTAATTCTGTCGTCGGACTATCCGAACACGTAAGTACCTAGTACTACGTTTGTACCGATTTACAAGACAAGGTTGGCTTCTAGCAAAGCGCCATGCCTACCCAATTCTCCAGAAATATGCTTACAGGAATAATCGATCTATATCAGGCGTAGTATACGTAGTATTGTGTATGTCGATCCAATATCGGATGATCACGTGTTAGGCCTAGGGCTGGAATTGTGTCTGCCCCGTACAAAGCACTTATCGGCTGTCTGGTAACTAGTCTCTATAATCGGATATACATGACCTTGTCATAATATCCCGATAGCTGCAGCATTTAAGAGAACCAGTCTCGTATCCTACGTGACCATCATCTCCACTATGCCTAGAGTGATACTTCCGTCTTGACATCACACACAACACACTACGATTCTCGATATACCCAGAAAAGGCGTACACAGAAACCAGTTAAAGCCCTGGACGACCAAAACCAAAGTATATTGATTGTCGCAAGTATTAGCGGTGCAAGTCTCAGGTTAAGAGCCAATACACCTACCCTGATTTCGAACTTCCATAGACACATAGTCATACTACCAATGGAATTCTGAGGGGGTCTATCCAGAGCGAAGCTGTTTCCCGTACCATCGGTAAAACACAACCTCTTATTACACTTGCATGAGTATCCTATACCCAAATATATAAGAACTATGTCGTTGTGCCCTCACAACGCGCACAAGTGTAATACTAGTCTCTTACGTAATTATCGATGTCCAATCTCGATAATACTCTGACTAGAGATATTTAATGATTTATCCTTCGTGGACTGATATTGTCTCATATCATTCTCAATCCAGGAACAAATCATAGGGACCTCTTATCATTTATACATCTAGGTGATCTAATCAAAATGATGAGAGTGCAATCTCCTTTGTCACATAGTTAATTTGTACAAAACCACCATGATCTGTACAAATAGTGACGCTATGGGTCATAATTGTCCAACAATCTCCCACTTGGCCTATAACCAGTCACTCGAGTGTCTTACACCCGAACTATGTACGGTTGGCTCAAACTGCTGAGAAAAGGCTTTTGTCAGAGGATTTGGATGATTTCATCTAATGCGATTTATTCGATCATCACATCGCCACGATGCATGATCCGAACGAATCAGATGAATATCGAAGTATATATTTGGATCGTTGATGAGACCATTAATTCTTAGCCTGTGTTGTAGCTTAGCTTAGCTCAGCTGCTAACAGAACTATATCTAATCTAATTAGATTTTGTTATCGACCCAGAAGGTTTCTATTGCTTCCTCAGCTGCAGCAATAACCCGCATTTGTTGTTTATTCGGTAACAGTATCTTGCTTGGAAGATTTCCAGCTCACTGTACCGTTATTCAAACTGTATAATACCGTTTGTGACTTATAGTCGTTTTATCGGTTTATGAAACTTGCAGTAGTGATCACAGTCACACCAAGTTCTCCTTCTTCATAGATTAAGACAACATCATTAGTTCTCTAAGATTCTAACGGATGTTCTTAACATCAATCCAATGACTATCACTCGGATTGGCCTGATTGTGAATCCATATGCTCCAAGCATATGAGACACCAGGTCGCGTACATTTTTCAATGTACGATTTCTCAGAGAGTTTTATCGAAAGCCAAGCTTTCACCGATTTTATTATGGGAATATCATTTCCAAGAAATGACATATATTATCATTTATTATAGGACAACCATTGTCAGTGCGCTCCCACTAACCCTCTTCTATACACAAGAATCATTTTCGTTTGAATTAAATCATACTCCATTATGATTACATCAAAACGATAATTCCAAGAACCTATGCTTGCTTCAATCCAAACATGGATCGAACAACCTGCAAACCTTGTTTGCTAGTTTTGTTACAACAAAACCGACAGGATGTTGTAAACATCCTCCAAAAGGTTTCCTTTTCAGGAAAGCGATTTTACCATTCAGCTGTCATATTTCATAAATGAAACACTCAGCTCTGCAAGCATTTATCCAAATGGATTTACAGTGGCAACAAGTAAAAGGTTTTCGTCGTAATCAACACAATGTTGATAACGATACCTTTCCGCTAAAAGCCTAGCTTTATTCGTTGGTATGTTGCCATCCATGTACGTCTTCCTTGAAGACTTATAAGTACCAATAGGCACAATGCCTTGCGGTACAGCAACTAGTGTCCAAACATAGTTGATATACATGGAATCCATTTCAGATTCGTGGCACTTTGCCATAATTAGGGAGTCGATACCTTGTATCACTTCCTCATACGTAGTCAGTTGTATACCTCAAAAGATTGACATCTTTAGGAGGTGAGATCAAAACCCATACCCCAGGTTGTTTTCTGACTCTCTCCGACTTACGCGGTTCTTGTGTATTCGAAGATTAATAGTTTAGTTTTATCTTGATGAACTATTTGTGTTCCATTAGGAATCGGTGCCTGGAACAGTATCACTCTCGATTTTCATCGAGTTTTACTTTCCTCCCACTTACCACTGCATATCGGTATTCCTCTTAGGAAAACCACATGGTGAGCAACAATTAAATTGTTCTCTTGTGAGTTGTATAAGTACTATACTTATGGTTTCCCTAGGATAACCTACAATTGGCACTTATCCAATTTGGGTTTTAGTTTGGTATCATCCAAACATATGCCTAGCATTCCCAAATCATCAGAATGAGAAAACCCAGTTTCTTTCCTGTTCATATCTATATGATATCTGTCAAACAGATTTTTATGGAACCTTATTCTAAATAAGTTCTGCACTGTTTATGTTTATCCGTTGAAGGAAATGGTAGCTCAGAGCGACTCATGATTAACCTTATCATGTCCAACAAAATTCGGTTACTCTGCTCGGACACACATCAAACTGACGTGTTCCGGGAGGAGTCCTCATTTGAAAGAATACTTACTCTTTCAAGTATATTAGAACTTATTGCTTAAGTATTTTCATTACGGTCTAACCGTGACAGTTTAATACTTTAGCCGATCTGTTTGTCTATTTTGTGTCGAAAATTTAAAAGTTTCTGATTTGTGTTTCAAAAGAACACATAACCATTACGCGATGCCACATCCGTAAAGGTCACGAACATTCATTCATATCCACCTCTAGCCTAGCTAGACATAGGCCCACTTGCTTCACTATGAACTAGGGCTATCAAGATCGATGGCATTTACACTTTTACCAAGGAAATGTGTTTTAGGCACATTGCCCAATAAACTAGATTCGTAACTTTATTTGAATGGAATCAAAACAGTCCTAGTATCCACTCTTCAAAAGTGTGGATATACGAGTCTTGTTCAATTGTGTCCCAGACAAGAATGCCACAATATTTCTTCTGATCAAATCAGTTTGAGCTATTTGTTTTCATGTTTATGTTTTGATATTTTATTTATATTCAAAATATAAATTCTTTTTTTTCACATCTAATGTGTTTATCTCAATATCATCTTATATAATAAAACACTTTAGTGTTCTAGAATATAAAGGTTCATCACCACCGGATTAAACACTGATATGAGATAATGTTTCTAGTCAAACTAGTTACATTATAACAGTTTCCTAATTTAGTACACACACCCGAAGGTAGTTCCTAAACTTAGGTATCTATGGTTAAAACAGCGACTTTCGTCCCGTTCCAATTCGAAGATTAATCTCAATCTTAAGTCAGTATCCTGTTCAATAGTTCTGAACATCAATACTATATTATTTATGTTCCACACTAAGTATTTAAAATCTAATTTAATACTAGAGTGAACATAATTTGAAAAACATATTTGAAGTCGGAGCCTTGCTCGTCTTCAATTCCTTCATGTCTGCTTTGTCCAACGACAGTCACGCTTCCGCGATCCCGTTTGCTATAATTTAGGCAGACATTTTGGGATATGTATTTTATCTTCCCAGAAGATTATAATGATTTTGCCTTTGCCCTTTTTCATATCCCAGAAGCCTTTGGCCAAGCCTTGGCCTTCTAGAATATCGAAGTAAGGTGCGCCTTGCGCTACTTGCCTAATTACAACTTTGACTTTGTCTCCTTGAGAATAGTCATTAACTCTCCAAGAGTTATTATTGCAAATTTAGTACTTCTAAAATCTAAGTATAGATTTATGAAGATCCTTCAATTTATTTCATACTTTAAGGATCTATCCTTAGTTCTGATTCAGAAATTAAGGAGTCTACTGCGACAAGCTTAATGGATTAAGCACTAAAGTTATCATCACATAAATCTTCAAAGATTATGCTCTACTATTTGCTTAACTCCGGGCTTAGGCTAATATGTTATTTTATCAAATAAAGTAACTTATTATTTTCCATGACCATCCTGAAATATAATTCCCAATTTGAAAATTAAACCATTTAATACATTTTCCCTAGGATTATGTTTTAAATGTCAATCTTTCAATTTTATCTTGATTCTAATAGTCCAACTATTTAATCAACGATTTATTACTATTTATTATATGATTACTATAGTCCCACTATTTAATCAACTTATAATTAATTAAATCAAATATATTGATTACTATAATCCAATTATATAACCAACTAAAATGAATTATTTGAATACAGTCTAACTATTAATTAAAACACATTTTAAATATTAGTCCAACTACATTTAATTTATTGACGAATGATATTGGTTTGAGCGCGTATGGCAAGTAATTAAACGAGTATTGCAAATTCAATTCTTGCCTCCCACTATTTTTCGGCGAGCCTCTAACCCTCTGTCGAGTACTCGGAAACCGTGTTTCCTAGCGGGCTAGGATCCCGTTAAATATTCATCTTGACTTTGCCAACAAATTGTATGATAATTAACTAGGTAGATCTCTAAGATCAATTGGATCCAATCCAATTCCTAGTATCCAGTAGGGGGACATCCAGTCCGTAACATATATCTTATATATGCCAATACATCCATGTATTGCCTAACCTTTTTCCTCTGAATCAACTAAGCCTTGGCTTTGCACAACAAACTTAGTGATCCCAGTTAGTGCGACCCATTGACCATGGAAAGCTTCGTAATCAATGTCGATGGACAAGAAGTGGTCTTGACTTTGGCCAACAAACCACAACTTGGACAAGACACCAATATGTAACAAAGCCTTCGTGATTCAAACACATCCTCGACGGACAAAGGCCTTGACTTTGGCCAACAAGCAAATGCCAGTCTCGGATCTTGAGTGAGAATCACTCAATGGAAGGAAAGACGCTTAATATTTTGCGAGGGTTTTTTGAGTGCAAATTGGCAACCAATTTATTATCTTTGTTAATGTCTCATCATCATACACACCCTTAAACATGCATTCTAAACACATAATAAAGCGCATATGAATAAATAATAATGATATACGGATGGATACTTTACACATTGATCCTAGATCAAATCTCTCCATTTCTCTCTCCCCCTAGCACATGTATTTACTTCTACCCTTACACTACACTTCTAAAGAAACCTCATTTACATTGAGGGGAAATATGTGGAAGAGATACAAAGAGTATGTGAGAGAGAATATGATAATACAAGAGTGGAGCTGATAAGGCTGGACACGCAGGTCCAATTAATAAATCAAATTTATTACAACAATTTCTAAATTGCCCCACCCATCTAATATCCATCGATATACATTATTCATGCATCGCAACCATGTATTCACACAAGCATGTTATCAATCAATCTAATCAAATAATTAATTAATCTGATAATTAGTGACCATCCAATGTTCAAACAATGATTTGATTTGCTTGAGTCAAACTCGTTTTGCGAATAAGTACTTCAAGTACGAATTCTCGAATTAATTAAACTACAAAATTAAATCCAATTCAATTTGTATTTATACTAATTCGCTATTTAATTCCAAATTAAATATTACACTTTATTAATAAACCTTACGACTTCCATTCCAAATTTAATCGCTACGGTCTCAAAGCTCGATTAACGTCCAACGTCAATTTAATTAAAGTCAATGGGCTTTTATTAATTTCTGAGGCGTGGACTTTTGGTCAACTCGGGTCAAACCCAATAACCAAAGTCCAATCCGGGAGTTACCCATAAGCCAGAAATCAATTTAGGCCCAATTAAACTGATTAAGGGTCCATTAGTCGCATTTGGGCTTTATGGATGCGGTTTTGGGCCAATTGGATCCAATCCATTTGGCCTAAAACCTAACTTGTACAACCAAGCCCAATAAGCCCATTTACAACATTTAAAGCCAATAAATTAAACACAAAAATTCCAAATTTCATATTTAATTAACCAAAGTGTATTACACAATTAATTATCCAATTAACATTTCCAAAACACCAATTAGCCTATTAATCATGCTCTTCATCATTAAATCATGTCCAACACAATTAACAAAAAATCAAACCCAATACATGCTTCCAAAGTCTCGGCCAAGGGGAAATTTCTGCCAAATCAAATTCAATCCAATTAAAATTCAATTCAACATAAATCAACATCCCCAACATGATTCTAACTCATCCAATGAATCAAAAATCAAAATCCAAGAAATTTAGGGTTCTCCATCAATTCGGCCAAGCTCCAAATTGGGGAAAATGTTCCAAACACATTTTTCATCAAATTGATCCAATCAATCCTCAATTAAACACATTAAGCATATTAAATCATCCAATTTCATTATTCATGCTCAAATCAATTTTGCCCAATTTTAACCTAAATCATTTTCATGCTCAATATTAGCTCAAGATACCATTGTTGGATTCTCTAAGGTCCAAGGATCATTATCAAGCAATGAAAATAAGTGAATACACAAAGGACATGGCGGAATCATACTCACAATGATGGATTGGATGCTACGAAGAACAAAACTTTATGCCCTTTTTTGGTGAAGCTCACGGCAGTCCATGTCAAGGTGTCCTCCATTTTCGGTTTTGGCTTGATCCATTAAGCTCCAAGCTTTGTTTTGTATTCCTTGCACACGAAATTACTTCCCTATCACCTTAGATAACTCATGTGTGTGCTAGCACCTTGATCTTGTAAACAAATCATTCATTTCTTCCTCATTGCTCACGGTTTTAACCAAACCAGTGAAGAGAGAAGAAAGCCTCCAAGGCCGAGAGAGAAGAAGAAGTTATGAGAGAGAGAGATGTGTTAGTTGATTTAAAAATGGTATTGATTTATTAAAACCATATACACAATTTGCTTTAAAAAAGTCAAACTAATTAAAGCTTTAATGCCAACCAATCACATCATATTTACATCAATCAAGTGACAAGTTGTCACATCACTCAAAGTGACTAATGATTTGACGCTTGATGCGACTAGCGATTTGACACTTGATTTGACTTGGTGCCGCACTCGAATTCGAAATGTGAATGCGCTCGCAAACAATCTCGGGCTCGGGTTCGCTAATTCCAAATTAACGATTTTCCGTTGCGACGTAATTAATTATTATGCCTAGCGAAATCACTATTCACGTCGCTAACGAATTAATTTAATTAATTCGTTCGCCCGAATTAAAATCTAATTTTAATTCCGCGTCGAAATCCAATTTCGTTTAATATATCGAATATATTAATTTATATCGATAATTCCAAATTAATCATTTTCTCTCTTTTAATGATATTTTATCCCAGATAAAATATCTCCGCAATTAATCCCAGATTATTTTCTCTCTCATCATTAATTAATCCCAGATTAATAAAGTGCGAGTCATACGTCATCGGTGAATCTTCGGGAAGCGATCCATGAGATCCCCGGATATGTTGGCATAAATTCGGTCGTCGGACTATCGAACACGTAAGTACCTAGTACTACGTTTGTACCGATTTACAAGACAAGGTTGGCTTCTAGCAAAGCGCCATGCCTACCCAATTCTCCAGAAATATGCTTACAGGAATAAGCGATCTATATCAAGGCGTAATATACGTAGTATTGGTGTATGTCGATCCAATATCGGATGATCACGTGCTAGGCTGGGGCTGGAATTGTGTCTGCTGCCCGTACGAAGCACTTATCGGATGTCTGGTAACTAGTCTCTATAATCGGATATACATGACCTGGTCATAATATCCGATAGCTGCGCCTTTAAGAGAACCAACCGTCTCGTATCCTACGTGACCATCATCTCCCTATGCCTGGAGTGATACTTCCGTCTTGACATCACACCCAACACCACTACGATTCTAAATATACCCAGAAAAGGCGTACATACAGAAATCAGTTAAAAGCCCTGGAACGACCAAAACCAAAGTATATGATTGTCGCAAGTATTAGCGGTGCAAGTCTCAGGTTAAGACCAAATACACCTACCCTGATTTCGAACTTCCATAGACACATAGTCATACTACCAATGGAATTCTGAGGGGGTCTATCCAGAGCGAAGCTGTTTCCCGTACCATCGGTAAAACACCAACCTCCTATTACACTTGCATTAGTATCCTATACCAAATATATGAGAACTATGTCGTTGTGCTCTCACAACGCGCACAAGTGTAATACTAGTCTTTTACTTAATTATCGATGTCCAATCTCGATAATACTCTGACTAGGGATATTTTAATGATTTATCCTTCGTGGACTGATATTGTCTCATATCATTCTCAATCCAGGAACAAATCATAGGGACCTCCTATCATCTACATCTAGGTGATTTAATCACAAAGATAGAGTGCTATCTCCTTGTCACATAGTTAATTTGTATCACATATCTGTACAAATAGTGACGCTATGCCCATAATTGTCCAACAAGATATTAAGTTGGGTGCATGTGTACAAATGGAGCAATTGACTTGGTATAAGCTTAATGAATACGGTATATAAGAAGTTGCTATTGTTTTAATACATGCGATTATTTTGTGTAGAATTGAAGTGTTCATGATATGAATGAGTATAAGTTACACTGTTTGAATGAATAAGTTTAAATAGGAAGTTATGTATCAATGTTTCCAAGATAGAAAGTAGGAAAACTAAGAATGTTTGATCGTAAATGAAAGATATTGGGATTGTAAGTTATGACATTTGCATTCGTAATACTATGTATATTTGTATGTTTGAATATATTATGTATGTGAGTGTTCGAATGATATCTTGAAGTGTTGTCATGAATGTGGCTTGTGTATGAGAAGTCGTGCGTTAAGTTTGTGTTCTGCGCTATGTGTGTCTATTTAATTGGTTGATGTTCTCGTAGTATAGTAGTCGAGCTGGTTAAGGAATCCGTTCGGACAACATCTCATACCTATTCTAAAATAGGTAATGAGTCTCATACGAGCATTGTGTGTGTAATCAATCGTATGTATGCGTTGTTTGAATGATGTGATCTTTGATGTATCGATTGTTGTGTGTGCTTCATGGTTTGTTGCTTGATGTTTGTAAATATGTTCCGTTTTATCGATTTGATGATATTTCAAATATGTTTAATCGTAATAAAGTATAAATAAGTCTACTCCACGTCACATATGATTGGAATATATTCCATGTAAAAATGACTTGTTTTTTGTGATGTTCGGGTTGCTGCTTTGTATGAGTTGAATGTTCGGCTAATAGATTGA
>SKCR01052094.1:0-30654 GCA_019454045.1 Zanthoxylum bungeanum | reverse complement strand
TTGACTGCTTACCGTCATTCAAAGTAAACAGATATCATGTTTGTGATCTTCTGTCATCCCTATCGGTTTGAAAGCTCGCATCACAGTAACCAATGATTTTCATCTCAGAACAATCTCCGTATGTCAAAAACACATCCTTAGTTCTTCTCAGATACTTGAGGATTGTTTTGACAGCTGCCCAATGTTGCTCACCAGGATTTGCCTGATATCTGCTCGTTATACTAAGAGCATAAGAGACATCAGGTCTTGTACATAGCATTGGCGTCATGATCGATCCTATTGCTGAAGCATAAAGGATCATACTCATATGCTCTCTATCTAAAGGAGTATGTGGACATTGCTCCTTAGATAATTTGATTCCATGACAAGTAGATAAATTACCTATTTTGGAATCTTCCATTTTGAATCTTTTCAAAACTTTATCTATGTTCGTAGATTGAGAAAGTCCTAACAACCTCTTAGATCTATTACGGTAGATCTTAGATGTAGGCTGCTTCTCCCAAATCTTTCATTGAGAAATTCTGAGATAACCATTTCTTGGTGGCTTGCATAATGAGAATATCATTCCCGATTATTAATATGTCATCGACATTAATACAAGAAATACAACAGCACTCCCACTACTTTTCCTGTAAACACAAGGCTCGTCTACATTTTTGATGAAGTCAAATTCTTTGATTGTCTCATCAAATCGTATATACCAACCAACTTTCGAGGCTTGCTTGAGTCTATAAATGGATCGTTTAAGCTTGCATACTTTATTATGATCATCCTTAGATGCAAACCCCTCAAGTTGTGTCATATAGACTTCCTCTACGAGGTTCCCATTAAGTAAAGCTGTTTTGACATCCATCTGCCAAATCTCATAATCAAAGTGTGCAGCTAGTGCCAGTAAAATTCGAATGGACTTTATCATTGCAACAGGCGAGAAGGTTTCGTCATAGTCAATTCCTTGGATTTGTCTATAACCGTTCGCCACCAACCTAGCCATATAGGTTTGGATGTTGCCTTTTGCATCAGTTTTACGCTTGTAAATCCACTTGCAGCCTATGGGTTTTATCCCTTCAGGTGCATCTATCAAGTCCCAGACTTGATTCTGATACATAGAGTCTATTTCAGATTTCATGGCCTCAAGCCACTTGACTGAATCAATGTCACACATTGCTTCGTCATAACTGGTGGGATCTTCATTATCAATGACCAGATCATGTTCCTCATCAATATGGAAACATATCTTTCAGGCTCATGTCTTTCTCTACCAGACCTTCTGAGTTCATAACCTTGTGGTTGTTCCGTCGCTGCCTTTTGAGAGGCCTGGGGTTTAGTTCTATGTTAGTTTGTTCTTCTCGTACCTCATCGAGGTCAAATCTACTCCAACTATATTTCTTGAGAAGGAATTCATTCTCTAGAAATTTAGCATTTCGTGAGACAAATGTTCTTTGTTCATTTGGGACGTAGTGTAGGAAACACTTTCCTCGCGCAGCGGAAGCAATTAGGCACACAGATCGACCTTGAAATTTTTTTTGTCTTCCCTTCCTTAAAGCCGAATGGAACCAGCACATATACTGAAGTTTTCTTCTGTTTCGGACAAGATCTCAGCCCCGGAATGCGCGTGAAACAACCCCTGATCTGCAGTGAATTATTGGACTGTTTTACACCTGTTACACACGCGAACTGCACCCAAACCAACCCCTGATTTGCGTGACCTGCTGTAGCATTTTAGGTCTGATTTTTCCACTCCAAAACAATCCTAACTCAGCCCCAAAAAGTCCCAAGGTGTTTCCCAAAACCCGAATTAAAACAAATCAAAACCCGAGCCCCGATTGAAACAAGTGAAGTGCGGCAAAGAGGTATTATTGTTCCTCAATGTCGTGACTTACAAGAATAAAGAATAAGATGATTTGTTCAACGCCACAGATCTTCTGAGCTATGAATCCTTACCAACAGAAAGTAGTGTGGGCTACACACACACAACAAATCCCTAAACGTTTTAGAGATTAAATCACACACTAATAATATTTTTCTAATTCTTGTTCTTCAAAATTGTTTCTCAACTTTTGAGAGAATTGTGAAGAAGAAAGAAGGTGGCTAGGGTTTGGGGAATGAGAGCACTACTCAAAAGAAAATCAAGTTTTCCTTTATACTTAGGTCAATTTTGGTTCACTCAAACAAAACAACCATCCCCTCCCTAAGGTAGAATTCGGCCAAGGCTAGGATTTTTGGATTAAATTTTGTTTCCAAATAAACAAATCCTATTCCTTATACACCAAGGAATTCGGCAAAGGCTATGATTTTTGATTAATTTTGTTTCCAAAATAACAAATCATATTCCTTATACATCAAGGAATTCGGCCATGCCTTTATTTCTTCATTAATTTGTAACAATATTATTTACTTTCCATAAAGTCAATATATGTTACAAATTAAATATAATTGATATTTTGAAAGTCATTACTTCCAAAATTAAATCAAGGGTTTCCAAAACCCATAATATAGAAATTACAATCTTAGCCTTATTAAATTATATCATATATATAATTTCAATATTTTATATTTAATAATTATCATATAATTACTAATACCATACATTAACTTTTAATGTATAGTTTCTGTTGGAATTTAATCAAGTCCACAAGATCACAAACAATGCATAAAAATCACATATGAACACATCAAAGGAGGTGGCGGAATCAACTCACATTGAATTTCGGTTTTGATGTTTGAAGAACAAGATGCGTTTTTGAGCTCCCTCCAAGCTCGGCAATGGCTTCCAAATGCAGTGGGCTGTGCGGTTTGGACTGGTTTGGTGCTCACCATTTTCGGCCATTGAAGACCACCATTGAAGCTCCAAGCTTCAAGCTTCCATGCTCACAAACTCACTTCCCTATCACCTTTGTATCACTCCTAGAGTGTGCTAGCACTAGTTCATCTTCTATTTTGCTTCTCAAATTTTCGGCAAACCAGAAAGTTTTAGAAGATGAAAACGGTTCCAAACCGTGAATGGAAGAGGAGAGAAAGATGAAGGGTTTTGGCTCAATATTTGCCAAAAACCGTTACTGTTGCATGTAAGAGAGAGAGTACCGAATGTGTGTGTAAAGGAAAAGAAAAGTAATTATATTTATTCATTTATTTTCCAAAAATAAATAAAACATATATATATATTCCAACCTTTTCATATTCCATCACTTTTACTTTTAACTTTAATCTATCACATCACTTTTCACATCACATCTATTCACTTTAATAAAGTGACATATTGTCAAGTCACATCACTCAAAGTGACAATTGATTTGACGATTGACGCGATTAGCGATTTGACGCTTGATGTGACTTGCGTGCCGCGCTCGAATTCGAAATGCGAATGCGCTCGCAATCACTCTCGGGCTCGGGTTCGCTAATTCCAAATTAACGAATTTTCCGTCGTGTCGTAATTAAGTGATTACGCCTAGCGAATTCACTATTCACGTCGCTAACGAATTAATTCTAAATTAATTCGTTCGCCCGAATTAAAATCTAATTTTAATTCCGCGTCGAAATCAATTTCTAATAATATATCGAATATATTATTTTATCGATTAATTCCAAATTAATCGTTCTCTCTCTCTTTAATAATTTTTATCCCAGATAAAATATCTCCGCAATTAATCCCAGATTAATTTTCTCTCTCATCGAATTAATCCCAGATTAATTCTATCTCTCTCTTCTAATTAATCCCAGATTAATCAAAGTGCGAGTAATACGTCATCGGTGAATCTTCAGGAAGCGACCCATGAGATCTCCGGATATGTTGGCAGTAAATACGATCGTCGGACTGTCCGAACACGTAAGTACCTCGTACTACGTTTATATCGATTTACAAGACAAGGTTGGCTTCTAGCAAAGCGCCATGCCTACCCAATTCTCCAGAAATATTCTTACAGAATATATAGATCTGTATCAAGCGTAGTATACCGTAGTATTGTGTATATCGGCCCAGTATCGGATAATCACGTGCTAGGGCTGGGGCTGGATAAGTGTCTGCCCCGTCCGAAACACATGTCGGATGTCTGGTAACATAGCTCTATAATCGGATATACATGACCTGGTCACAATATCCCGATTGGTTGCGCAACACTCAAGAGCACTAGTACCGTATCCTGCGTGACATCATCTCCAAATGACTGAAGTGACACTTCCATCTTGACATCACACCCAATACACTACGACTCTCTGATAAACCCAGAAGTGGTGTACACAGAACCGGTTAAAGCCCCTTACCACCAAGACCAAAGTTTATCGATTATCGTAAGTATTAGCGATGCAAGTCTCAGGTTAAGACTATACACACCTACCTCGATTTCGGCCTCCCATAGACACATAGTCATAATACCAATGGGATTCCGAGGGGTCTATCCAGAGCGAAGCTGTTTCCCCGTACCATCGGTGAAACACGACCTCCTATCGCACTTGCATAAGTATCCAATACTTATATATATGAGAACTATGCCGTTGTGCCCTCACAAACGCGCACAAGTGCAATACTAGCCTATTCCGCATTATCGATGTCCAGTCTCGATAATACTACGGCTAGGGATATTTAATGATTAAACCTTCGGGGACTGATACTGTCTCATATCATTCTCAGTCCAGGTACTAATCATAGGGACCTCTCTTCATTTATATATCTATGGTGATCTAATCACAAATGACGAGAGTGCAATTTCCTTGTCACATAGTTAATTTGCTACAACAACACAATGATCTGTGCAAATAGTGACGCTATGGGTCATTTTGTCCAACAATCTCCCACTTGGCACATAGCCAGTCACTCAAGTGTCCCACACCTGAACTATGTACGGTTCGCTCAAATTGCTGGGAAAGGTTTTCGTCAGCGGATTTGTTTAATTATCGTCTGACGCGATTTACACGATCATCACATCGCCACGATGTATGATCCGAACGAATCAGATGATATAGAAGTATATATCTGGATCGTCGATGAGACCTTTAATTCTTTAGCCTGTGCTGACGCCTAGCTCAGCTGCTAACAGAACTATATCTAATCTAATTAGATTTATTATCGATCCAAATGGCTTCTATTGCTGCCTCAGCTGCAGCAATAATCCGCATTTGTTGTTTATTTATTCGGCAACAGTTATCTTGCTAGGAAGATTTCCAGCTCACTGTCCCTGTTATTCAAACTTTATAGTACCGCAGTATTTTAATTGTTTGGAAACTTGCAGTAGTGATCCCAGTCAACAAGTTCTCATTCTCCATAGTTTAAGATAGCATCTTTAGTTCTCTGAGATACTAACAGATGTTCTCAACTTCAATCCAGTGACTATCACTTGGATTGACCTGATCGTGACTCCATATGCCCGAAGCGTATGAGACACCAATACAAGTACATTTTAAATGTACAATTTCAAGAGAGTGTTAACAACTCCAAATCTATCTCAGTAGATCTTTATTCCTTGAATAAAGGTTGTTACTCCCCAGAATTCTACGGAGAATTTCTATGAAAGCCAAGCTTTCGACAATTGCTTTATGGGAATTTTTCACTGTCAGTGCGCCCTCCCACTAACCTCCTTATATACACAAGAATTATTTCGTTTTGAGTCAAATCATAAACTATTATGATTATTTCAAAACGTCAGTTCCAAGAACCCTATGCTTGCTTCAATCCAAACATGGATTGAATAATCCGCAAACCTTGTTTGTCGGTTATACAAAATCGTCAGAATGTTGTAAACATTCTCCAAAAGGTTTCCTTTTCAGGAAAGCGATTTTGATTTATAACTGACATATTTCACAAATGAAATATACAGTTATCAACAAGCATCTTCAAAATGGATTTACCATGGCAACAGGTAAAAGGTTGAACCGTTATTAACACAATGTTGATAACGATACCTTCCGTCAAAAGCCTAGCTTTGTACGTTGGTATGTTGCCATCCATGTATGTCTTCCTTGAAGACGTATAATGTACCAATAGGCACAATGCTTTGTGGTACAACAACTAGTATCCAAAATAGTTGTTAAACATGGAATCCATTTTGGACTTGTGGCACTTTGCCATAATAGGGAGTCGATACCTCGTATTACTTCCTCATACGTAATCAGTTGGTGTACCTTAAAAGATTAAAATCTTTATGAGGTGAGATCAGAAACCCATACCCCAGGTTGTTTTCTGACTCTCTCTGATCTACGCGGTTTCTTGTGTATTTGAAGATTAATGGTACAGATTCATCATAGATGAATTTTTGTGTTCCATTAAGGACTTCGTGCTTTGAATAGTATTACTCTCCTCCGATTTTCATCGAGTATCACTATCCTCCCACTGACCACTGCATATCGGTATTCCTCTCAGGAAAACCGCATGGTGAGCAACAATCACATTGTTCTCATGTGGGATTTATAAGTTATACTTATGGTTTTCCTTAGGATAACCTATATTGGCACTAATCCAATTTGGGTTCTTAGTTTGGTATCATCCAAACTGTATGCCTGGCATACCCAAATTATCAGGAATGAGAAACCTCGTTTCTTTCCTGTTCACATCCTATATGATATCTGTCAAACAGATTAATATGGAACCTTATTCTAAATAAGTTTTGCACTGTTAATACATATCCTGTTGAAGGAAACAGTAGCTCAGAGCGACTCGCGAAAAACCTAATTATGTCCAACAAAACTTGGTTTTAGTTCGGACACACCGTCTAACTGACGTGTCTCGTTTAATTGTGTCCTAGACAACAATGCCATTAATAAGTCTCTATTGATCAAATCAATTTGAGCTATTTATTTGTCATTTATATGTTTGAGATTTTATTATATTCAAAATATAAATTCTGTTATTTACATCTAATGTATTTATCTCAGTATCATCTTTATATAATAAAACACTTTAGTGTTTTGGAATATAAAGTTTCACCCGCAGTGGGTTAAACACTGATAAAGAGATATGTTTTTCTAGTCAAACTAGTTACATTATAACAGTTCCTAATTTAAGTACACACCCCAGGTTAGTTCCTAAACTTAGGTATCTACGGTCGAAACAGCGACTTTCGTCCCGTTTCCGATTCGCAGAGGAATCTCAGCTTGAAGTCAGTATCCTGCTCAAAGCAGATTCTGAATATCAATACATATATTTATGTACCACACTAAGTATTTAAAATCTAATTTCAATACTAGCTGTGAACATAACTAAGACAAACATTTTAAAGTTAGAGCCTCGCCCTTTCTTTAATTCCTTCGTGTTTTCCATATCCAAATGGTAGTCACCTTTGGGATATGTCAATTATCCTTTTCAATATTTTAGGAACCTTAGGCCAAGCCTTGGGTTTTTAGAATATGAAAGGATGTGCACCTCGTGCTACATGCCCAATTGCAAACTTTGACTTTTCTCCACTAGAATAGTCAATTAATTCTCCAAGAATTATTAATTGCAATTTTAATACTTTTAAATCTAAAGATAGATTTATTATAAGTATATTAATTAAGCATTAAAGTCATCATCACATAAATCTTCCAAAGATTTTATGCTCTACTATTTGCTTAATTTTGGGCTTAAGGTATATAAGTTTATTTTATCAAATAAAGTAACCTATTATTTATTCCCAATTTGAAAATTAAATCATTTAAATATTTTTAATCCTAGATTATATTTTAAATATTCAACTTTTCAATTTTATCTTGATTACAATAGTCCAACTATTTAATCAACGATTAGTGGTACTTTATATATTATAATGATTATAATAGTCCAACTATATAATCAAATATAATCCAAATTAATTAACCTCAATTACATTGATTACTATAATCCAATTATAAATCAACTGTAAACTGAAATTAATTAATTCAAATATATTGATTAATATAATCCAATTAATATAATCAAGTATAATACAGTCCAACTGTTTAATCAAAACAACAATTTAAATATAGTCTAACTAATATTTAATCTAATGACGAAATAAAATAAAATGAGCGCATATTGCGAGTAATTGAACGAGTATTGCAAATTCAATACTTGCCTCCCACTATTTTTCGTCGAGCCTAACCCTCTGTCGAGTACTTGGGAAACCGTGTTTCCTAGTGGGCTAGGATCCCGTTAAATATCACACAATCTTGACTTTGGCCAACAAATTGTATGATAATTAACTAGGTAGATCTCGAAGATCAATTGGATCTCATCCAACTCCTAGATCCAGTAGGTGGACATCCAAGTCCCAAACATATATCTTATATATGCCTATACATCGAATGTATACCCTAACCTATTTCCTCTGAATCAACTAGGCCTTGGCTTTGGCACAAACAAACCTAGTGATCCCAGTCAAGCGCGGACCCATTGACATGGAAGCTTCGTAATCAATGTCAATGGACAAGAAGTGGTCTTGACTTTGGCCAACAAACCACAACTTGGACACGACACCGATATGGAACAAAGCCTCGTGATTAAAACACATCTTTGATGGACAAGGGCTTGACTTTGGCCAACAACCCCTGCCAATCTCGGATCTTGAGTAAGAATCACTCAATGGAAGAAAAACGCATGATATTTTAACGAGGGTTTTTCCGCGTGCAAATTGGCTACCAATTTAATTATCTTTGTTAAGGTCTCATCATCATACACCCTTAAGCATGCATTCTAAACACATAATAAAGCGAGTATGAAAAAAAAATAAATGATATGCGGATGGATTTTTACATGATCCTAGATCAAATCTCTCACTTTCTCTCTCCTCTCCCGCTAGCACGTTATTATTCTACTACCCGTTACACACTACACTTCTAAAGAAACCTCTTTTACATGAGGGGAATAGGTGAGAAGAGAATACAAAGAAATAGGAGATAAGGCTGGACACGCAGGTCCAATTTAATAAATCAAATTTATTACAATTTCCAAAATCGCCCAACCCGACTAATATCCATCCGATATACATTATTCAAACATCACAACCATGTATTCATACAAGCATGTTATCAATCAATCAATCAAATTAATTAATCTTGATTATTAGTGATCATCCAATGTTCAAACAAGATTTGATTTTTGTTCGAGTCAAACTCGTATTGCAAACACGTACTCAAAGTACAATTTCTACGAATTAAATTAAATACATAATTAAATCCAATTTAATACGTATTTAATTCTAATTCATTATTTAATTCCAAATTAAATATTACACTTTTATTAACGAACCTTTACGACTTAAATTCCAAATTTAATCGCAACGGTCTCAAAGCCCGATTAACATCTAATGTTTTTATTTAATTAAAGTCCAATGGGCTTTTAATTAATTTCTATAGGCGTGGACTTTTGGTCAACTCGGGTCAAACCGAACAACCAAAATCCAATCCGGGAGTTACCCCATAAGCCTTTAATTAATTTTGGCCCATTAGGCCCAATTAAATATTAAGGTTCATTAAGTCATAATTGGACCTTTTGGATTCGGTTTTGGGCCTAATTGGATCCAACCAATTTTGCCTAAACCCAACTTTGTTACAACAAAGCCCAAAAGCCCAATTACAACCTACCACCTAATTTCCAAATCAAGCCCAAATTAATTAACTTATAAATTCCAAATTTCACATTAATTAACCTAAGTGTAATACACAATCAATTACCCAATTAACATTTCTAAAATATCAATTAGCCTAATTTCATGCACTTTAACAACCAAATAGTGTCCAACACAATTCAATTAAAATCAAACCCAATTAACATGCTTTCAAGTCTCGGCAATTAGGGGTTTTTTTCATTCGATTCGGTTTCAATCCAATTGAGTCCACAATCATTAATTCCCAAATCAATTCAATTCATCCAATGAATTAAAACAACAAAATCACAAAGAATTTCATGTTCTTTAAATCGGCCAAGCCACTTTAAAAGGGAAAAAATGTTCTAAATCAAATTCAATCCAATTGAACTTCAAAAGCAACATTAACCAATTGTTTTAAGTCATCCAATGATCAAACAAAACAAAATTACCAAGACATTAGGTTCTTCCAATTTTTCGGCCAAGCCTCCAATTTGGGGAAAATTGAATCCAATCCAATTTCATGAAATGAGATCACACACAATCTCAATTAAACATGTTCTAAGCATACTTAAACATCCAATTCATTAAACATGCTTAAACACATTTTGCCCAATTTCAAGTTTCAAATTCAACCTAAGAATTGGGGAAAATTGATCTAATCCATTTTCTTGAAATTGATCATGCACAACTTCAATTCAATCACCTCATTCAAGCATAATGCATCAAACAATTCAACCAAATCATGCCTAAATCGAGTTTACCCAAATTAAAGTTTCTAACCAAAATTTGCAAATTGGGGAAAATCAATCCAATGATTTTTTTTTGTCAAATTGATTACATATATCTCAAATTAGATCATATATAAGCATTCTTACACAATCAATTTGTCAGAATCAAGCCAAAATCAAAAAGCCCCAAATTTGCCAAGAACCCTAATTTCGGATTTCATGCATCAATGGCTCTGATACCAATGTTGGAATTTAATCAAGTCCACAAGATCACAAACAATGCATAAAAATCACATAATATGAACACATCAAAGGAGTGGCGGAAGAATCAACTCACATTGAATTTCGGTTTTGATGTTTGAAGAACAAGATGCGTTTTTGAGCTCCCTCCAAGCTCGGCAATGGCTTCCAAATGCAGTGGGCTGTGCGGTTTGGACTGGTTTGGTGCTCACCATTTTCGGCCATTGAAGACCACCATTGAAGCTCCAAGCTTCAAGCTTCCATGCTCACAAACTCACTTCCCTATCACCTTTGTATCACTCCTAGAGTGTGCTAGCACTAGTTCATCTTCTATTTTGCTTCTCAAATTTTCGGCAAACCAGAAAGTTTTAGAAGATGAAAACGGTTCCAAACCGTGAATGGAAGAGGAGAGAAAGATGAAGGGTTTTGGCTCCAATATTTGCCAAAACCGTATACTGTTGCATGTAAGAGAGAGAGGACCGAATGTGTGTAAAAGGAAAAGAAAAGTAATATATATTTATTCATTTATTTTCCAAAAATAAATAAACATATATATATATTCCAAACCTTTTCATATTCCATCACTTTTACTTTTAACTTTAAGTCATATCACATCACTTTTCACATCACATCTATTCACTTTAATAAGTGACATATTGTCAAGTCACATCACTCAAAGTGACAATTGATTTGACGATTGACGCGATTAGCGATTTGACGCTTGATGTGACTTGCGTGCCGCGCTCGAATTCGAAATGCGAATGCGCTCGCAATCACTCTCGGGCTCGGGTTCGCTAATTCCAAATTAACGAATTTTCCGTCGTGTCGTAATTAAGTGATTACGCCTAGCGAATTCACTATTCACGTCGCTAACGAATTAATTCTAAATTAATTCGTTCGCCCGAATTAAAATCTAATTTTAATTCCGCGTCGAAATCTAATTTCTAATAATATATCGAATATATTATTTTATCGATTAATTCCAATTAATCGTTCTCTCTCTTTAATTAATATTTTATCCCAGATAAAATATCTCCGCAATTAATCCCAGATTAATTTTCTCTCTCATCGAATTAATCCCAGATTAATTCTATCTCTCTCTTCTAATTAATCCCAGATTAATCAAAGTGCGAGTAATACGTCATCGGTGAATCTTCAGGAAGCGACCCATGAGATCTCCGGATATGTTGGCAGTAAATACGATCGTCGGACTGTCCGAACACGTAAGTACCTCGTACTACGTTTATATCGATTTACAAGACAAGGTTGGCTTCTAGCAAAGCGCCATGCCTACCAATTCTCCAGAAATATTCTTACAGGAATATATAGATCTGTATCAAGCGTAGTATACCGTAGTATTGTGTATATCGGCCCAGTATCGGATAATCACGTGCTAGGGATGGGGCTGGATAAGTGTCTGCCCCGTCCGAAACACATGTCGGATGTCTGGTAACATAGTCTCTATAATCGGATATACATCCTGGTCATATCCGACGGGAATCAGACTGGTTGCGCAACACTCAAGAGCACTAGTACCGTATCCTGCGTGACATCATCTCCAAATGACTGAAGTGACACTTCCATCTTGACATCACACCCAATACACTACGACTCTCTGATAACCCAGAAGTGGTGTACACAGAACCGGTTAAAGCCCCTAACCACCAAGACCAAAGTTTATCGATTATCGTAAGTATTAGCGATGCAAGTCTCAGGTTAAGACTATACACACCTACCTCGATTTCGGCCTCCCATAGACACATAGTCATAATACCAATGGGATTCCGAGGGGTCTATCCAGAGCGAAGCTGTTTCCCGTACCATCGGTGAAACACGACCTCCTATCGCACTTGCATAAGTATCCAATACTTATATATATGAGAACTATGCCGTTGTGCCCTCACAAACGCGCACAAGTGCAATACTAGCCTATTCCGCATTATCGATGTCCAGTCTCGATAATACTACGGCTAGGGATATTTAATGATTAAACCTTCGGGGACTGATACTGTCTCATATCATTCTCAGTCCAGGTACTAATCATAGGGACCTCTCTTCATTTATATATCTATGGTGATCTAATCACAAATGACGAGAGTGCAATTTCCTTGTCACATAGTTAATTTGCTACAACAACACAATGATCTGTGCAAATAGTGACGCTATGGGTCATTTTGTCCAACAGTTTCAAGTGTGACATAATTAATATTATTAATCATATTAATAATATTTATTCTTTTGTGAGTATATAATTAGACTATCCAATTATATTAAATCCGCTATAGTAAATCGAGCTAGCACGGGGACCAAATGGACCCACGGTTCCGAGCTCCAATAATCTCGAAATATTAATTAAGCTCTTAATTAGATATTCCGAATTATTAACTCCGGGTTATTCCAGTAAGAACCCGAAGTTGCACTCTCGTTGCCGCAGATGAAATATTAAGTCGAACTAAGTCGTTGTCCATCGATATAGTCATTACATATGAATTGATCCTTCACGAGTATCTTGTAATTAGAGCTGGGTCATAATGTCCGTTATACCCCTCTAATTATTTTTACCTTAAGTACCATTGATTCTCTAATGAACGATTTATTCATAACTATTATGAATATTAATCTTTCTGTTCGTAATAGAAAGACTTGAGCGCTCAAATCGTTCAAGTACCGAATCAACCCTTAAGAAAGATACTCATCTACTTCTCGCAAGAAGGAGTGAAATCCATGTCTATGTAAAATGTTCCCAGCTACAAACAAACTGTGCCCCCAAAGTACGTAGCTATTGGTCGGGACTGCTACACCAACCTCACCTTTGTAATCAAAGGACACAGCCTGCCATGCAGGAGTTCGTAGTACACTCAGGATTAAGATTAATCCATATATGACCATCAAGTAGATTGAAATGACTTTCTTTGCTTAACGGATATTATAAGAATGTCATTTCTATCCGGGTCCAGTCCTATATGATCGCATCATACAAGGTGCCTCCATTCTCATGTCTCTACATGCACGATCCGGATTAAGATCGCTATACAAATATAGAATGGACCGCAGCTATAGATAAACCACAAACAAAGTACCCGCTTTGTTTGTTCTCTGTGGACTATTTAAGATTACTAACTTCAGACTTAAATCCTCTAGTGTATGACACTCATACACTAAGTCTGAAGGTACATAAGTAATCTACGGTATTTACGAAGATATATAATATGCGAAAAATAAACAAACAATTTGATAAATGAATAATGCATCGTTTTATTTCAGAACACATGAAACTGTTTACATCACATGTAGCTCTAGGGCATACATCCAACAATCTCCACTTGCACTAGAGCAAATGGGACATGTCACGTAATCTTAGACCATCTAGGTGACCTTCAAAAACTTTAGCCGGCAAGGTCTTTGTAAATGGATCAGCAAGGTTCTCTGCGGATGCAATCTTTGTGACGGTAACGTCTCCTCTCTGCACTATCTCCCTGATGAGATGATATTTCCTCTCTATATGCTTTCCTCTCTTGTGGCTTCTTGGTTCTTTGGAGTTTGCCACCGCTCCACTATTATCGCAATAGAAGGTGAGTGGTCTATCCATATCTGGAACAACTTCCAGATCTCCCAAGAATTTACGGAGCCAGACTGCTTCCTTAGCCGCTTCACAAGCCGCTACATATTCAGCCTCCATGGTGGAGTCAGCAATACAAGATTGCTTTATACTCCGCCATACAATAGCCCCACCACCTAGGGTGAACACTGATCCAGATGTAGATTTCCTGGAATCAACATCTGTCTGAAAATCCGAGTCTGTATATCCCCTAAGGATCATATCCTCACCGGAATATACAAGCATATAATATTTCGTTCTCTTAAGATATTTGAGAATGTGTTTCACAGCCACCCAGTGATCCAATCCTGGGTTTGACTGAAACCTACTGACTACTCCCACTGCAAAACAGATGTCCAGTCTCGTGCATAACATGACATACATAAGACTACCAACTGCTGAGGCGTATGGGATATGTCTCATTTCCTCAACATCCTGAGGTGTCTTAGGAGACTGTTCCTTCGACAAATGAATTCCATGCCGATAAGGCAGATTGCCTTTCTTGGAATTCTGCATAGCTAACAGTCGTTTCTTGCGATCCCGAAGTATCTGGATCCCAAGAACATAACTGGCCTCTCCCAAATCTTTCATTTGGAATTGGTCAGCTAGCTAGTTTTTCACGTCTGATAATATCCTTACATCATTCCCAATGAGTAAAATATCATCAACGTATAAAACAAGAAAAACCACATTCTCGTCAATGACGCGCTTGTATACACAAGGCTTATCAACATTCTACTCAAAATTATAAGACTTGATTGTTGAGTCAAATCTTATATTCTAAGATCGAGATGCCTACTTGAGTCCATAAATGGACCTTTACAGTTTGCAAACCTTTTGCTCTTGACCTTGGGTGATGAACCTTTCTGGTTGTATCATATAGATACTTTCATCAAGATTTCCATTCAAGAATGCAGTCTTGACATCCATTTGCCAAATTTCATAGTCATAATATGCGGCAATAGATAGAAGAGTGCGGATGGATTTAAGCATAGCTACTGGCAAGAAATTTTCCTCATAGTCAACTCCCTCTTTCTGGGTATAACCCTTGGCCACTAGTCTAGCCTTGAAGGTCTGTACCTTCCCATCTGATCCCCTCTTACTCTTGTAGATCCACTTGCAACCTATGGGTTTCACCCCATCAGGTTGGTCTACAAGTTCCCAGACCGAGTTGGAGTACATGGACTCCATCTCTAGGTTCATGGCTTTGAGTCATTCCTCTTTTTTTAGAATCATCCATTGCACTACTATAGGTCAATGGATCATCTATGCCATCGCTGGAGGCGACAACTTGTGCCTCTCCAACCCCTAGGTAGCGATCAGGTTGTCGTACAACCCTCCCACTGCGTCTAGGTGGTAGATCATTCTGATTGGGTAGCATCTGACTATCAGATGTTGAAGGTGCTATGTATTTGTCAACTTTCTTTGACGATGGCGTGCTGGTCGAACCAGTAAGTAACTCCTCGAGTAATATTTTACTACGAGGCTTGAACTCCATCATATAGTCCTCCTCTAGAAACGTAACATTTGTCGATACAAATACTTTGTTATCATCAGGACTGTATAAGAATCCACCCCTAGTCTCCTTAAGGTAGCCTACAAATAGGCACACCTGAGAACGTGGCTCCAACTTTTTAGTCTTATTCTTCAGCACATGAGCTGGACACCCCCATATGCGGAAATGTCGTAAACTAGTTTTACAACCATTCCACGACTCTAAGGGAGTCTTAGGAACAGACTTAGATGGAACTACATTAAGGATATGCATTGCGGTTTGCAGTGCATATTCCCAGAATGAACTAGGTAGTGAGCTATAACTAAACATAGATCTCATCATGTCTAGTAGGGTTCGATTTCTCATTTCTGCAACACCATTTTGTTGTGGTGTTCCAGGTGCTGTGAGCTGGGATACTATCCCATGCTCAACTAAGAATTCCTCGAAATCTCTGTCGAGGTATTCCCCTCCACGATCTGATCATAGAGTTTTGATTGTCTTACCTAATTGGTTCTCAACCTCAGCACGATACTCCTTGAACTTTTCAAAGGTATCTGATTTGTGATGCATTAGGTAGACATACCCATATCTTGAATAATCATCAATGAATGTGACGAAGTATTCATAACCACCTCGGGCTTTTACATTCATCGGTTCCCAAACGTCCGAATGTATTAGCTCTAGTGGTTGACTGGCTCTTATACCTTTTCCAGTAAAAGGTCTTTTGGTCATTTTTCCTTCTAAACATGATTCACAAACTGGTAAAGTCCCGTGCTTTAACTGGTTTAAGGCTCCGTTCTTTATCAATCTATTTATCCGGTCAAGGTTGATGTGACCAAGTCTAAGATGCCATAGATATGTGTCATCGTGAGAAATATTTGGCCGTTTTGTTTTAGGTTTTTAACCCTTAAAAATTTCAGTGTTGAGCAGTGACCTATGTGTTAACGGTCTTAACACATACAAGTTATTTTCTGAGTTTCCTGTGCATAGTTAATCCATTTCTACCAATAATAACCAAATTGCTATTAAAAGAAACTGAATAACCATCATCCAATAGTCTAGACACAGAAATCAGATTCCTGCGAAAACCAGGAATGAATAACACATTGTTCAAATTTAAATAACTATTATTAATAAAATTTAAACTGGAAACTCCCACTGCTCTTGCTGAAACGGCATTCCCTGTCCCGACCCTCATGGTGTAATCACCTTCAGCAAGGTCCCTCCATGAATCAAGTAGCTGCAAAGAAGAACAAACATGGTTAGTGGCTTCAGAATCAACAATCCAAGCGGATTTATCATCCTCCACTAATAGAGATTCAATAACGAGTAAATCATATTTACCTGTTTCCTTTTTCTCCTTCAGCTCAGCAAGGTATTTAGGACAGTTCCTTTTCCAATGCCCATTCTTGTCGCAGTGGAAACATTTTTCTTTGGGCTTGGCATCCTTAGAGCCTTTCTTGTTCTTCTTTTTCATGGGCTTTCACTTAGCATTTCCAGTGCTTTTCTTCTTCTTTTTTGCAGATTTAGAAGACTCGACAACATTTGCCTTTGCACTGGACTTACGAGGATCCATAAGCATGGACTCGTAATGGGTGAGCTCATTAAGCAGTTGGGTCAAAGTAAAAGACAACTTGTTCATAACATAGTTGCTTTTAAACTGCAGGAAACTCTTCGGAAGAGTTTCCATAATCATGGTCACCTGGCTACGCTCGTCAATACGAGCTCCATGGGTTTCAGCAGTGTTGAGATAAGTCATCATCCTTAAGACGTGCTCTCAGACTGATGTCCCATCCTTCATCCTAGCAGTCACTGCTGAGACCATGGCCTCATGGCGTTGATGCTCCGAAGGCTACCAAACATGCCCTGCAATGACTCCATCATCTGAGAGGCTAGAGCCATAGGTTCATGCTTTGCAGCAAGAACCTCAGACATCCCTGCTAGCAAGTAGCAGCGGGCTTTCTCATTTGCTGTGACCCATTTCTGGTAGGTATCGCGCACAGCTTGGCCAGCATTTTTGGCCGGCTCGGGAGGACGTTCCTCTGTCGGGACAAACTTTTGGTCTTCACAGACCAGGATAGCGTTCATGTTACTTTTCCACTTAACATAGTTTTCCCCGGTTAATTTATCGTTTGAGAGTATGGAAATAATTGGAGAAACCATGGCTGAAAAATAAAATAAACATGCATTTAACATTCATTCATCTCATATTAAAATCATCGAAGAATTTTGGCATAAAATTAAACATGATGCATGAATCATGAGTAATGAATTAGAAACCTAAGAGAATTACTATGCCACGGAAATCTATCATCCCACAAGTAAGTGCCGCTGTAGGGTAGGTCAAGTACTCGCATGATAGATCGAGACACTCTCAGTCAATTTAATATATGCGGGAATAACTTTTATTCCTATATTAAACAACTACCGTTTTATTTGATCAAGGAATTTCATTAACAGTTAATTACTCCTTTGTGAGTGTAACCCGCCGTTTCGGGATTCTTTGATTTAACGAGTGAAGTGCCGCTGTAGGGTAGGTCAGTTCACAAGATACATCTAGAATCCCTATCCTCTCACCCAAACCTGATATTGACCCAAAATGGACAGCATCCGTAGGGGGACGAAAACAAAGCCGTCTCGAGGCGCTTTTTAAATCTCACGTTTTTGGACTAACAACAGAGATCGCGGGATATACTGTCGTATATCCCTCCCCCACTCACTATTTTAAAAATTAAGGTTTCTATCTAAAATATCTAATATTTTATTTTAACTAGTGTGGATAAACTTATGGCGGCTAAATCATAATTATTATTTACACTACTTTGTCATAAGTGAGCTAATCAATTTTAACAATTAAAATTGTGTCACTAAAAATTCATTAGTCTCTACTAATAGATTTACTCTATTAAACTAATTTAATTAGAGTGGTATAAGTGAGCTATAATATTTTAACTCTTAAAATACTAGGCACTTAAGGGTCTAAAATCATGGAATTCTAAATGGTCAAAAATTCTAATTAAACATTTTAATAAATCTTAGTGTGTCATAAAATCCAATGGTACGTGGAATTGTATCCCGAGTGCAGACCATATTACCGTCCATTCGAAATCGGCTATGGAATTTATGTCCGGGTTTCCATCCTATATACCAATGGAATTTATTATGCACTAATTAAGCCCAATATATTAGAATTCAAATTTTAAACCATAAATCCAATTAATCTAATTAATTGATTTTCATGCATATCATTTTCTAACTTAAACATTTTAAATTACATAAAATCATAATTTTATGTCTATAATGATAATGCATCTATGACATGTTATGGAAAGTAAAATGCATGAGTGGGCACCCTAAGCTATATGACATGTTATTCAAACAATTCGAAATAAACATACATATAACAAAAAAACAAAAAAAAATTATTTTGCATTGACCGGGCTCTTATTTTTCCTATACTAATATAATTAGTACAAGAGATTCACCAAGTCATTCCTTGGTCTTCAAATCCCGCTCCAAAGTGATGTTGGCTCCCTTTGCGACTTCGGTGCTCCAAATTACAAAAAATTGAAACTTTACATTGAAAATTAAAATTACAACAAATGTAAACAATGACCTTATGGCCTTACATCCCAAAAACAAAACCAACTATAAAAATAAGAGCCGGAAAAATTTACGACCAATGCAAAATCCATTCATCACATTAAATAACAAAACCATTCATCATATGAATATCACAATATGCCCACTCATCTAAACATGCATATCATATTTATAACTCATATAAATATATTAAAAACAGAAACTTTAAATGAAAAAGTGAAGGGTTAAGAACACTTTTCAACCTCGCTCTTGATGCCAATTGTAGGAAACGCTTTCCTCGCGCAGCGGAAGCGATTAGGCACACGGATCGACCTTGAAAAATTTTTATGTCTTCCCTTCCTTAAAGCCGAATGGAACCAGCACTTATACTGAAGTTTTGCTTCTGTTTCGGACAAGATCTCAGCCCCGGAATGCGCGTGAAACAGCCCCCGATCTGCAGTGAATTATTGGACTGTTTTACACCCGTTACACACGCGAACTGCACCCAAACCAACCCCTGATTTGTGTGACCTGCTGTAGCATTTTAGGTCTGATTTTTCCACTCCAAAAAAATCCTAACTCAGCCCCAAAAAGTCCCCAAGGTGTTTCCCAAAACCCGAATTAAAACAAATCAAAACCGAGCCCCGATTGTAACAAGTGAAGTGCGACAATGAGGTATTATTGTTCCTCAATGCCGTGACTTACAAGAATAAAGAATAAGATGATTTGTTCAACGCCACAAGATCTTCCGAGCTATGAATCCTTACCAACAGAAAGTAGTGTGGGCTACACACACAAACAAATCCCTAAACGTTTTAGAGATTAAATCACACACTAATAATATTTTTCTAATTCTTGTTCTTCAAAATTGTTTCTCAACTTTTGAGAGAATTGTGAAGAAGAAGGAGGTGGCTAGGGTTTGGAATGAGAGCACTCTTCTAAAGAAAATCAAGTTTTCCTTTTATACTTAGGTCAATTTTGTTTCACTCAAACAAAACAACCAATCCCCTCCCTAAGGTAGAATTCGGCCAAGGCTAGGATTTTTGGATTAAATTTTGTTTCCAAAATAAACAAATCCTATTCCTTATACACCAAGGAATTCGGCCAAGGCTAGGATTTTTGATTAAATTTTGTTTCCAAAATAAACAAATCATATTCCTTATACATCAAGGAATTCGGCCATGCCCTTTATATCTTCATTAATTTTGTAACAATATTATTTACTTTCCATAAAGTCAATATATGTTACAAATTAAATATATGATTGATATTTTGAAAGTCATTACTTCCAAAATTAAATCAAGGGTTTCCAAAACCCATAATATAGAAATTACAATCTTAGCCTTATTAAATTATATCATATATATAATTCAATATTTTATATTTAATAATTATCATATAATTACTAATACCATACATTAACTTTTAATGTATAGTTTCAAGTGTGACATAATTAATATTATTAATCATATTAATAATATTTATTCTTTTGTGAGTATATAATTAGACTATCCAATTATATTAAATCCGCTATAGTAAATCGAGCTAGCACGGGGACCAAATGGACCCACGGTTCCGAGCTCCAATAATCTCGAAATATTAATTAAGCTCTTAATTAGATATTCCGAATTATTAACTCCGGGTTATTCCAGTAAGAACCCAAAGTTGCACTCTCGTTGCCGCAGATGAAATATTAAGTCGAACTAAGTCGTTGTCCATCGATATAGTCATTACATATGAATTGATCCTTCACGAGTATCTTGTAATTAGAGCTGGGTCATAATGTCTGTTATACCCCTCTAATTATTTTTACCTTAAGTACCATTGATTCTCTAATGAACGATTTATTCATAACTATTATGAATATTAATCTTTCTGTTCGTAATAGAAAGACTTGAGCGCTCAAATCGTTCAAATACCGAATCAACCCTTAAGAAAGATACTCATCTACTTCTCGCAAGAAGGAGTGAAATCCATGTCTATGTAAAATGTTCCCAGCTACAAAACAAACTGTGCCCCCAAGTACGTAGCTATTGGTCGGGACTGCTACACCAACCTCACTTTGTAAATCAAAGGACACAGCCTGCCATGCAGGAGTTCGTAGTACACTCAGGATTAAGATCAATCCATATATGACCATCAAGTAGATTGAAATGACTTTCTTTGCTTAACGGATATTATAAGAATGTCATTTCTATCTGGGTCCAGTCCTATATGATCGCATCATACAAGGTGCCTCCATTCTCATGTCTCTACATGGACGATCCGGATTAAGATCGCCATACAAATATAGAATGGACCGCAGCTATAGATAAACCACAAACAAAGTACCCGCTTTGTTTGCTCTCTATGGACTATTTAAGATTACTAACTTCAGACTTAAATCCTCTGGTGTATGACACCCATACACTAAGTCTGAAGGTACATAAGTAATCTATGGTATTTACGAAGATATATAATATGTAAAAAATAAACAAACAATTTGATAAATGAATAATGCATTGTTTTATTTCAAAACACATGGAACCGTTTACATCACATTTAGCTCTAGGGCATACATCCCAACACGTAGAACATATATGCTCTTGAGTTCAAGGCATATCCTATAAACTTACATTTAACTGCCATATCATCCAATTTGTTAGTTTGTGTGAGCTTGACATATGCGTCACATCCCCAAACTCTTAGATAACTAAGACTAGGAAGTTTCCCAGACCATAACTCATATGGTGTTTGACTAACAGTCTTGGACGGAACTTGGTTTAGTAGTAGTGTTGCAGTTTCTAAAGCAAGACCCCAAAATGAAAGAGGTAGATCCGTGTCTGGCATCATTGATCGGACCATATCTAATAATGTCTGATTTCTCCTTTCGGAGACCCCATTATGCTGTGGAGTGCCCGGAGGAATCCACTGGGAAACAATGCCATTTTCTCTCAAGTAATCTTGAAATTTGTTGCTTAAGTATTCAACACTTCGGTCAGACCTTAATGACTTAATATTTTTATTAAGCTGGTTTTCTACTTCAGTCTTGAAGTCTTTGAATTTCTCAAAGGCTTCAGATTTGTACCGCATAAGGTACACATACCTATATCGCGAATGATCATCGATAAAGATAATAAAGTAGGAGAATCCACCTCTAGCGGTGACTGACATTGGTCCGTATACATCAGAGTGTATGAGTTCTAATGTCTCTGCTGCACACTGTCCTTTACCTTTGAAGGGTAATTTGGTCATTTTACCAAGTAAACAAGACTCACAAGTTCCATAAGGTTTATATTTGAAGGGTTTCAAATACCCATCTTTATGTAGCTTAGTTAATCTTGTTTCATTTATATGACCTAAGTGACTGTGCCATAGAAGTGATTCATTGAGATTATTCGAGTTAACGTTGTATATATTAGAGGTTGAACATTCTTTGTTAGTTTGTAAGACATAGATACCATTATTCAAAATACCATCTCCATATTTTATTTCATTGAAATAAATAGAACATTCATTACAACTTATTATTCATGAAAAGCCTTTATTACATACAGAAGAAATTGAAATGATGTTCTTTACTAGAGAAGGTACATAAACACAATCTTCTAAGTCTAAAACTAAACCATTCGGAAAAACTAATGAATAAGTCCCCACACACAATGTAGCCGGTTTTGCTCCATTACCCATGCGTAAGTCAACCTCCCCATGACGGAGTCTCCCACTGTTTCTCAGGCCCTGCACATTGTTACACAAGTGAGTCCCACAACCAGTGTTAAGCACCCAAGTAGAAGGTTCAGAGTTTTGAGAATATAGTTCAATCATATACAACATACATGAAGCATTGGGCTTCTTGGCCTCTTGGGCTTCCCTAACTTCCTTGGCTTTCAAGGATCTCCACTCTTTCTTCCAATGACCATTCTTTCCACAAAAGAAACATTTCCCATTTCCCTTTTTCTTCTCCACCTTACTATTGGGCTTTAGAGATGATCTGGAGCCTTGGCCTTGCCCTTATTTTTCTTTGGGCCTCGTGGTTTCAGGTCCGTACATGTAAGCATGATGGAGGTTTTAAGCTCCGATTTCAAGTCCTTCTCTGTTTGCTTTATCAGATTGTGTAATTCTGCTAAAGTAGCTTCTTTATCAGACAGATGAAATCGCATAATAAAGTTAGAGAATTCTTTTGGTAAGGACTGAAGAATTAGATCATGACCTATCTCATTATCCCTAATGAACCTGAGGTTGGCCAATTTTTCAATGTGGCCAATCATCTTAAACACATGTCCACTAACAGATCATTCCTTATACCTTGTTTGGAATAAGGCATATGACACTTGGAATCTCACGGTATGAACGGAAGTTGCATACAACTCCTTCAAGTGAAAGATGATGGTTTGAGCATTCATATCTTCATGAGCTTTCTGAAGTTCATCCGACAAATAGCCAAACATTATGCAAACTGCTTGCTCATCATCATCGACGTGTTTCTTCCAAGCATCAAATGTATCTTGGTCAGCATCTTCTGCGGGTTCAGGGGGAAATGGTCTTTCAAGAACATAGAAAATCTTTTCTTATCGTAAGACAATTTTAAGGTTTCTAAACCAGTCATTATAGTTGTCCCCTTTGAGCTTATGCTCATCAAGGATGGAACGAAGTGATACTCTGTTTGCCATTTGAATGTTTGTGAAATATTTTAACCCACATGTTAAAAGAAAATGTTAAAATTAGGAATATGTTTTCATTAATGTTTCATAATAACATGGGCTTTTAATATTATGAAGTTGCTCCCACTCAATTGTTTTAAAATTTTAAGCAAATCGCATCAACCCCAATATGATGGATTTCTTGTGGGCAAGGATCCCATTATCATCATTTCATAACTCCGACTAGGGCCGGTCGTTATAAAATACGATAATTAGGTAGGTTCCCAACCAATTTATGATATAAATCACAATTCATTGATAATTGGGTTGGGCAATCAAACATGCCATAGCTTATGCTAGTCCTTGTGGACAACTAATCTTTGCCACTAAGTTATAAGACCACGCCTAAGGGTTGCTGCATTTTATGACTCAGAAAAGTCAAACCATTGTCAATAGTACGATTTAGGGACAAATTGGTATTGGTCAGTCTGGTAAAGCCTAGTCCTGCCAATACGGTTTAAGCCCTTTGGGTCTATACTTTACAATGGGAGGCAAATTTTAGACTTAAATTATTATTGAGGATTTTAGCAAGTTTAATTGAATAACTGTCAAATGGATTTCTCTATTGAAAATTCCCAGAGGGAGGGTGGAGCGAACTCTCTTAAATACCCTTACCTCTTAGGCTCTTATTGCCTTGGTGACAGGAATAAACAATAGATCCTCCAAATTAGTCCAACACTTTAAATATGCTTTGAGTAAATGATTATCTATATGTCTTCACAGCTTTTCCTTTTGGCTATAAAAAGGTAGTGAGTGAAGGAAGACACCAAATCATTATCTAACTCTAGTAATACCTTTGGTTAAATTAACTTTAGTTTGGAAAGTTTTATTAACCCATTGGTCCCAAACCACTTGTATCTTTTATAATGTCTTTTATTATAAACAAGTGATTTATATTTATTATTCTTAAAGGTAATAAATCTCTAAGTTCATCACGGAATAATTACTTAGTTAAGGGATAAGCAATACACTCTATATTTCTTAGAAAGTCTCTAGATGCTTGGACCCTAAAATAATCATGCCAATTCTAATCATAAATAGAATAATCAAGCATATGAGTTTTAATATGTTGGAATTATTTTAGGCATTAAATAATTTTGATTAATATTTAATTTTGATATTGCATTTTATTTTATTAAAATAAATTTACTATTCACGTTTTTCTGCAGACGCGTGAACTTTAAATGCAATTTCACAATTCAAATATTAACCAAATCATGCAAAACTTGTGCCTAACATTAAGCTCAGGGTGTTAGCTTTCCAACGAGCTGTTACACACCCAATTTCGAGTTCAAATGAGAGACAACTAATCAAAAAAAAAACGGCGCGTTGATACCATTGTTGGGAAGCGGTCGCGAGTGCGCAGCGAAAAATAAAATTATTATGCCGCTTTTCCTTTGCCCAAAACCCATTTGTTTTGATTATTCTACAAGCCTAGGCATGTTACCATATATATTCTAAGCATAAAACTCATAAAACATGCAAAGAACATAAACCTAAACATGCTAACTATTATAAGAACTCTAATTAAAATAAAGAAAGAAAAAGACTTACTTGAACCGAAGACTCCTCCAGTCCTCCCTCCAATCTACAAGCTTTTCTCGAACTCAGCAAGATCTTCCACGTTCCAAAGAGCCACCCAAGTGTGTGGCCTCCAAAGATGCATACACCAAAGCCAAAACACAACGGCAAGACTACGCCTTGAGTGCACAGGTATTTTGCCCCTGGTGCTAGCCTAGGCAAATACCTCAAAACTTTTAACTCGAGGTTCCTCTAGTAAATTAGACTTAAGGATCCTTAAAATCAGTGGCTTACTCTTAAAATTTAGAGTTGCTCACTTATATAAACCCAAGATATGAAAGGTTTGGTGTAAAAATTTGTGAAGAATTCTTTGGGTTTATATAGTGCTCCAAAGACAACAAAATTAATTAAGAATCCGATGTGGGATAAAATCTAATTTAATCTTAGCCATTGGATCTTAATTTAGTGGTTTAATGAGATTATAAAACCCTAATAAGAGTTTGGGCCAAATTGGAATTCAAAACAAATAACAAAAAAAAACTTTTACTATTCACGTTACTATTCACATGAATAGTACAATTTATTATTCCAATTCCCAAAGTGCCCATATCATCATTCACCAATCCCTAAGCTACTATGGAATCTCATAAATGATATGTTCAATAATTAAACACATTGAACCATTTATGAACAATTCCTACAACAATCATATATACTGTTATATTTGTACTGTGCACTGTTAACCATTGATTTCGACTTTGATGTGTGTGACCTTTTAGGTTCCCCTCAAGTTGGACATGAAATGAATCATGATAATTTAATCGAACATAAATTATCCTCCGATTAGATGGTCGTTCGATTTCAATGACCAATGTTGACATCTAGCAACATGCCAAGACCCCCAAATGAGAAGGAAAGATGTATATACCCATTTTGTATGCGATTTACATATGATACAGTCTCTCACCTCACTGTATCCCCACCTATTGACCTAGGGTATGGAAAGTGTCTACCCATATGGTCAAATGCTTGATGTTGATAGTGTCATGAATCGTTCTATCCCAAGAATCTCACATGGTTCTTCCGCTGTGGCCACAATCTCAAGCATTGATCGCACATATCAACCCGTAAACTGGAATACTACTTTTATAAGAAAATATTATCCGAGAGAGTGGCGATTCTCTGTTGTATCTTTACAAACTTAATGTGTTTCAACAAATGACCCAATCATACCTTTATGACCGGATCTTTTGAACCAGGGAAGGAGAATGTCAAAGTTATTTGATCCATACATAAGATTGTAAAGACCTCAAGTCTAAGGACTAGTCATATAATCGATACATGAAATTTCTCACAGACACATGGGATAAACACTCCATATGAAAACTTTTGGCGGTCAGTTTGATGGACACGAGCAACTCATGCATCCATGTGATACACCAAGCGGACAGATCTTCGCTAGTAGCCTATGAGATCGGCTACCCCACTTAAGGGCAGATCATATCATCATGCTAGTCTCTCCGCTTTGTGAACGCCCAGATTATTCACAAAACTATTACTAGGAACATTTAAGAGTAATGATTCTCATAAGGCGTGGAAGCCATCGTCTTATTACTCCAAGGGCTTTATTACAGTGTTGATGATTCATATAAGTTATGTAAGACACGTATAATAAAGATTTCCATTTTATTAATTAATGAAAATATTACAAATACATGTACATATAGCCCATCCACAAGTTGGGTATAAGGCATATCCCTAACAGCATGTTGTAGAATTGATGTTGCTTCAATTTTTGTTGGACATGAATTGGAATTAATGAGCATGATTATTGGATTAATTAGTATTTTGGAAACATTAGATTAGTTGATTAATTATGTTAATTACACTTGAATTGGATTAATATGTAATTGGGATAATGTATTAATTAATTTGTTATATTTGGGCAATGGGCTTGGTTGGGCCAAGTTTGGTTTGGACAATTGGGTTGGATCCAATTAGGCCTAAAACCATTTCCATAAAGTCCAAATATGACTTGGGCCTTTAAATAATTTAATTGGGCCTAAATTGATTTTTGGCATATGGTGATTCCTATTTGGGCCTTGGCATTTTGGGTTTGATCCATTATGGCCAAAGTCCATGCCTAAAGAATTAATTGAAAGCCCATTGGACTTTAATTGAATAGTATTTGATGCTAATTGGGCTTTGAGACCCATTTAGATTGGATTTGAATCCAAGTCTAAAATGTACTAAAATAAGTGTAATTATTTAATTTGGAATTAAATATGAATTGTATTGGATACAATTTAGAATTGGATTTAAAATTATAGTTCGATATAATTCAAGAATACTTACTTTGAGTATTTATTCTTAAACGAGTTGGACTCGACCGGCGTAAACACACAAGTATAACGCAAGCGCACGTATCGTTCAAGTAGTATAAAAATATCGATCCCACGAGGACTTAATTCCTACTGTTGTTATTAATTGTTGAATCTATTTATTTACAAATATCTAATTAAATGGAGAAGAGAATGATTGTTTAATTGGTTGAATGTGGTTTTACAAAATAAATAAAAAAAGACAAAAGAAAATATAAGGAAAATAACAAAAGACACAAAGATCTAGGGTCGTGAATCATTCTAATATCATTTAAAAGATGAAGTGGTTATTTTATGTTTGTGTAATAAATCAGTTTACTAACCTGGAACACTAAATTATGCAAAAGCCTCTGTTCGATGGTCAGACGCAAATACCCAGTTTAACCCAATTGAACCATATGTCTATCTCAACCAAATTATATGGATTCATTAAGTTTAAGTTCCAATTATGGCTACCCCCGCCCGACAGGTATATTCCTATCCTGTAAGGAAATCTATTAAAGGGTTATCTATCCTCAAGGAAATCGTGGGCTATTAAGTCTAAGGCTGAAACCTAAAATCCCTATGTCTAGTTCATTTTAGATTTACCACATCAATCTTATTGGTGATCAGACAACAAGAAGCATTAAGCTTAAGACTTAATAAGTAAACCTTTAAATTACCCAAACTATAAAAAACCCCTTATAAACCGGTGATATTAGAATTCATCACAACCCCAGATAACTAACACATAACTAGGGCTAGTAACAACTTAAAAGTAAAAGACATAAAGTAAAAATACTGAAAAGTAAAAGACATAAAGTAAAACTGAAAAGTAAAAATAAAATAAAATGCTAAGGTAAAAGGAATTACTTTTACTACTACTAATTTAGATATCTCCCATAAAATAATATATAAACTTGTGATTCTTTCTCCAACCAGCCATATAGGCGGTAACTGATTAAGTCAAATTAAGTCCAACCAGCCATAAAGGCGGAACCAAAATTAAATTACCAACCGACCAATCTGGCGGTATCCTTTATTAGTCAGGTTTAAACCAGATTAAAATGAATTACCAACCGACCAATCTGGCGGTATCCTTTTTAAGTCAATATTTTAAATAGTGAATATATTATTTTTAAAGGAGATTAATCTAAATAGTAACAGTAAAAGAATTACCTTTCACCCTAGCTGGGGAAGTTACCTCCTCATGGTAAATACTAAAAACTGTAAAAAGTAAAAAGTAAAAATTAAATTACTATTATTACAAAACGTAATTAAAATTATTTACAAAACTAAAAACTAAAAATAAAAAAAAAACTAAAAACTAAAGAATCTAGAGAGAAACTCTCTCTTTAGAAAGAATTTAAGAGAGAGGAAGGTGCACTGAATTCTGAAATCTCGAGCTCAATTTATAGGCCTCGGTAGGATCCAGCGTCGCGACGCCAGGTCCTCAGCGTCGCTACGCCAGATTTGTCAACGTGGCACGCTCTGGTTCGCGGTTTGAAGATTCTGGATAAACTGATAAGGTGACACGTGGCAAGGTGGTTGGGCTTCAATTATTGTGACACGTGGCAGCTTCTGATTGGTCGCTGAGATTCTTATCCGCCACGTGTCAGATAAGGATTAGATACTCAATTATTGATGCTGACGTGGCGCGATGACGTGGCGGTGACGTGGCGACGATGTGGCGACACGTGGGAAAGAGACTGTCGGCACCATAGAATTGCGACACGAGTCACTTCCTGATTGGCTGATGATGATGTGGCACGACATGTGGCAATTTTGACTTGTTGACTTGCTGACATGGTGATGACATGGCGGTGATGTAGGCTGACACGTGGCACACGTGGCGATGATGCCTGTCGGCAACCGTAGGATGCTGACACGTGGCACCGCGCATGTTAGCAGATCGGCTGTGATGGTGACACGTGGCACGGCGCATTTTAGCAAAGTCAAACTTTCTCAGATTCTGATTTGTGGACCCGGCACACGTTAGCACTGTTCGGTGCATTTTAGACGTCGCGACGCTGAAAGCTTGGCGTCGCGACGCGCTTAAGACCAAAATATCCCTGTTGACGCATTTTTGTCTGTTTGGCCCCAAATTGCCTCCAATGCTTTCCAAACTTTATTTATCTACAAAATAACACAAAACATATCAAAACGTTCACAAAACTCAAGAAACTATACAAAATATTAGGTCAAATGAGTGGGAATAAGTGATATAAATACCACTCATCACACCCCCAAACCTAACATTTTGCTAGTCCTCGAGCAAAACATAAAATAAAATAACATGAAAATAAAATTAACTAAGCCACTTTCGTAGGGATCACGGTTGCATTTAGCATATGCAACAAGCCTTTAAACCTATAGATGTCCCTAGTGGACGAGTTGTAGTCTCGTGAGGGTTTACAGCAATGATACCCACAAACATTTTACAAAAGTAAAAAAAGTAATAAAAATAATGCACACAAAAGCAAAAAGACAAGCGAAAAGAGAATAAAGAAGTTAGTGACTAATCAGGTGAAACTTCTACTTCAAGTTACTAGTTGTTTTGTTTTATTTTAAATTACTGAATAAGTAAATTCTCCGATTATATTTACCATTCTCCATATAAACAGCCAACAAAATATTAATCAACTCATTTTTGCCCACAACAGTCATAAGTGCAGTTGATAAGAGAGTAATATTTTTGTCCTAAAGTTCTATCAGATTTCACACCTTTTTGTAGCAATGGAATAATTTTTCTCATTTTTCTGATTTTTTCTTTGATTTTTCTGTATTTTTTTTTATTTATATACAATATCTTCCATCTATGTAACGAGTGTTGGGTCGGTGGCTCCCAAACCAGTTGGCTTTAGGGCACCAGGTGTTAAGACACCCCTACGGACTTAATTACTCAGATTTCAGATATATAT
>SKCR01052093.1:0-30514 GCA_019454045.1 Zanthoxylum bungeanum | reverse complement strand
GCAAAATCTGAGTGATGTAAGAGATTACTAAGGTAACAAACAGTTTTTTGTTGGTAATGGAGAAGGTATACCAATTACACACATTGGATATATGTGTTTTAAAACATCTTATGGTTACAGTTTATAACTTTCTGAAATACTATGTGTTCCCAAAATAACTAATTTAAAAGCTTTTAAGTATCTATAAGCTTTTGTCATATAATAATATATTATGGTTCTGCAAAAGCATTTGTAATCTCTAAAACTCAAGATTCAACCACTTTGATTCTGTTGCATAATTGGTTTGGACATCCAAATAAACATGTTTTACAAACCTTGTTGTTTTCTTATCCATTGATCTCACATAATGCTACATGCATTTTCAATTATGTGATGCTTGCCAACTGGGCAAAATACACCAGTTGCACTTTCTGTCTACAGACATCAAAACCAAGACACCTTTAGAGTTACAGTATACTGATCTCTGGGGACCAGCTCGAGTCAGTTCCATGGATGAATATATAGTGTTTGAGTCATTCTTGAAACAAAATGGGATTCAGTTTAGACACAGTTGCCCTAATACACACCATCAAAATGATGTTGTTGAAAGAAAACACAAGCACATTGTTGAGACAGGTCTGACTTTGTTAGCGCATGCCTAAATGCCTATTAGTTTTTGGTGGGAATCTTTTCACACATCAACTTATCTTATCAATAGACTACCCTTAACTACCTTAAACAATTTGTCCCCATTTAAAAAAATTCATAACCTACCTCCAGATTATCAGTTTCTAAGAGTTCTTGGTAGTGTTTGTTTCCCTTTACTTATACCTTATAACCAACACAAGTGTGATTTTAATTCTCAAAAGTGTGTAATGATTGGTTATAGTCCAATTCACAAAGGTTACATGTGTCTAGCTTCAAATGGTAAAGTCTATATAACAAGGCATGTACAATTCAATGAAAGTGAGTTTCCTTTAACCAAACGTTGTTTCCTTTTAATTTTGAGTCATCCTGCCACATTCTGATGAATCAGTCACCTCTCAAACACTTCAATTTCCTCTATTTTCTTCTGTTCCAGTAGCTAATGACAACAAATGTTAGTGACATATTCGCAAGATAGATTTTGATGATGCAACAAGGAAGTCTTTGACGCGTATTAGCGGACATTACAAAAAGATATTAAAGCACATTGGTGATGAAGAGCAATGAATGTGAAGACTGGCGTCTATTGAAGAAATTTTTTTGTGGTCTTAGTTTATGGCTCTCTTTGTAAAGTGAGTTGTTAATTTAAGTCTCTAAGCTCATAGGACATATGCACATTCATTTAGATGTATTAGGGTCATGTGCAAAATGCTTTCAACTTTCGATTCCTGTATTTTCTGCACGGGGACCGGCATACCGGTCTCCTACATCTGCATACAGATGACTCTGATCTGCCTTGGGCAGATTTACATGCTCTTTGGAATCGGGCTACTCTATACCAATCTCACATACCAATCGGCTGAAGTTTGCACAGCCATTGGAACCAGGAAAATTCATATTAATCTCTATACCAGTGAGGTAACCAGCATACCGGTCAGTAATCCAGTATTTCACTTTAATCTCTAATGGTAATATAGTTGTTATGTTTTGGCAGACGGATATACCGGTCTCAGACAGAGAGCATGGGTAGTATTTCACTTTTGCTATAAATTGAGCCCCAAAATCATTTTTGCAAACTTCTTGAACCTTCATATAATATTCTTTAAGACAAAAACAGAGAATGGACAAAACCTTCATCATCATATACACTCTCATACTCAAGCTCACTACATACACTTTCATAACATTTAGAGAGCTTAGATTTCTTGGGTTAACAATTGATACTTAAATCTTCTTATCATTTGTGAGTGCCAAATTGTATTATAAATCTTCATTATTCAAACACTTATGGTTGGGAAGACTCTTGTTGAGTGGGTATACTCAAAAGGGCAATTTGTGTAAAGGTTGTGAGTGAGCTTAAGAAAAAAACTCATTGTAAAGGTTTGAGAGTGAGCCATTGGAAAACTCTTTGCGTAAAAGTTTGGAGTGAACCTAGGGGACAAAACTCTTGGTTTCGAGGGAGCTACAGAAAACTCGATAAAATTATGGATTCAACTTAGTGAAAATCTTCAAGCGTGGCTTGGGGGAGTGGACGTAGGCAAAGAGTTGGTCGAACCACTATAAATCACGATGTCAATTTTCTCTATCCCTAAACTCATTTATACTATCGCAAGTTTATTTTATTTGCATATTATTTAGTGACTTGCATATCAATATTATATTATGATTGAGAAATTGATTAATAAGCTTAATTGGTAAAGCTACTAACTTAGTAGCGTAAAATCAGTAATATTTTTATTTCCGCATATTGGTTTTTACCCAACTAATCGGTGAAATCACACACGTATCGCTCAAGTAGTATAAAAATATCGATCCCACGATGACTTAATTTCTACTGTTATTATTAATTATTGATTCTATTTATTTACAGGTATCTAATTGGGGTGAGAAGGGAATGATCGCTGATGGTTGGTTGAATGTGGATTTGCTAAATAAATAAATAAATAAAAACACAAAGGAAAATACAAAGGAAAATAAACAAAAACACAAACATCTAGGGTTGTGATTCCACACAATATTATTCTAATGATGAATTGATTCTTCTATACATGTGTAATAAATTAGTTGGTTAACCTATAACACCAAGATATATAAAAGCCTATGTCGATGGTCAGATGCAAACACCCAAAGTAACCCAATTAACTATATGTCTATGTTAACCAAGAAACTTAGAATTCATTAAGATCAAGTTCCATTTGTGGCTACCCACGCCCAACATGTATATATCTATCCTGGAAGGAAATCTCCCATAAATTGAGATCATGAGCTATTGGATCTAAGACTGAAACCTAAAATCTCTTCGTTAAGTTCATTTTAAGTTTACCACATCAATATTATTGGTGATCAGGCAACAAGAAACATTAAGCTTAAGATTCAATAAACAAGCTAAAACATCACACATAATATAAAGAAAATCAATTATTAAACTTATGAATATTGTGCTTCCTCACTTCCCTAGATTAAAAATAAAAAAATAATGGGGGGTATGGGTGTTAGTCTTTAAGACATGCCACAAGATCCTAAACATGATAATATGTGTGAAATAACAAGAAAAGTGGCGGAATCACTTACATTGTTAAATGGAGAAATTTCGAAATTTTCTTTTTGGATGAAGCCCCAAGCTTGTAGTTATGTTGTTAATTCCTTGGGTGAGTTTCCCTATCACCTAAATTGACTCCTCCAAGTGCTAGCTTTGATGAAATTTTGAAGCAAAATTTCATAACAATTTTTGAGAGGCATTCGGCCAAGAAATGAGAGAAAGAGAGAGTGTGTGTTAAAAAAATTTAAGACTTGGTGTTTGTGTGTTGGAAAAAGCATTTAATAAATTAAGCCAACTACTTCCATCAAGTTTTGACATTTGATGTAAGTCATGCGGTCCCACCACATTTTAAATTCAAAATTTGAGTTGGCTTCTTCAACACACAACTTGACTTGGTCCCACCAAAGTCAAAGATATTTTGTGTTCCTAAAACATAAAAAGACACACGTAAAGTCACAGACAATTTTATCGGGTTCGTTTAATTCCGATTAAACGAATTTACCATCGCGCCATAATTAAATCCAATTTAATTAAATAATTATGCCTTGCAAAATTATTACGATAGTCGCTTTCGAATTAATTCTAAATTAATTCGTTCGTCCGAATTAAAATCTAATTTTAATTTCGTATTGAAATCCGATTTCAATTAATATATCTGATATATTATTTTAGACACAAATAAATAAATAAAATAGAAAAATCTAATTTAACTATTAAATTTATTTTATCGATTAATTCTAAATTAATCGTGTTCTCTCTTCTATACGAAGTTAATCCCAGATTAATTATTGCCGCAATTAATCCATGATTAATTTTTTCTCTCATAATTAATCCCAGATTAATTCTATCTGAGTCAAATGTCATTCGTGAATCTTTGAGAATCGACCCAAGAGATTCATGGATATGTTGGCAGTAAATACGGTTATCGGACTATCCGAACTCGTGCGTACCACGTACCATGTTCTCACCGATTTACAAGACATGGTTGGCTTCTAGCAAAGCACCGTGCCTACCCAATTCTCCAGAAATATTCGCCGAGGATATGATCTGTATCAGGCATAGTAACACTAATATTATGTAATACGATCCAGTATCGAATGTCACATGCTAGGCCTAGGGATGGCTCTGTGTCTGCCCCGTATAAAGCATATATCAGATCATGAGTAATTAATCTCTGTAATCAGGAAGTCATGACCTAGTCATAGTATCTCGATAGCTGCATCTTTAAGAGTACTAGTTCAGTATCATGTGTGACCATCATCTCCATATGACTGAAGTGATACTCTCATCTTGACATCACGTCCAATACACTACGATTCTCAGTAAACCTAATACAGGCGTACATAGAACCTGTTAAAGCTCCAGATGACCAATAAAAGTAAACTGATTATCGCAAGTACTAGTGACGTAAGTTCAGGTTAAAGATCACATACATCTACCCTGATTCGGATTCCCGTAGACACATAGTCATACTACCAATAGGATTCCGAGTGGGTCTATCCAGAGCGAACTATTCCCGGTCCAACGGCTAACAGAACCTCTTATTACACTTGCATAAGTATCCAATACCTAAATATATTAGAACTATGTCGTTAAACTTCTATAACGCGCACAAGTGTAATACAAGTCTATTCCACATTATTAATGTCCAATCTCGATAATACTTCGACTATGGATATTTAATGATTAAACCGTTTGTGAATTAATAATGTCTCATATCTTGTTAATCCAATTTAACCATATAGACTTTCATCATTAATATATATCCAAGTAATCTAATTACAATAATGATAAAATTGAATTTTCCTTTTGTCACATAGATAATTTGTACAAAAACATAATGTTTTTGTACAAATAGTGATGTTATGGGTCATAATTGTCCAACAATCTCCCACTTGGCCTATAGCCAATCACTCAAGTATCTAACACATGAACTATGTACATGTCGCTCAAACTTTTGCTGAGATATAGCCTTTGTCAGCGGATCTGCAATGTTATCATATGATGCGATCTTCTCGATCTTCATATCGCCATGATGTCTGATCTCACAAATCAGATGAAATCGTCGAAGTACATGTTTGGATCGTTGATGTGACTGTGGTTCATTAGCTTGTGCGATAGCCCTATTATTGTCACAATACAAAGGTACGGGCTTAGCTGCTAACGGAACTACTCCTAATCCAATTAGGAATTTACGGATCCAAACTGCTTCTTTTGCTGCCTTAACTGCAGCAATATATTCTACTTCTGTTGTTGAATCGACAACAGTCTCTTGCTTGGAAGATTTCCAGCTCACTGCTCCGTTGTTTAAACAAAATATATACCCTGATTGCGACTTACAGTCGTCTTTGTCGATTTGGAAACTTACATCGGTGAACCCAGTCACCTCAAGTTCTCATTCCCCATAGACTAAGAAAGCATCTTTAGTTCATTTAAGATACTTAAGGATGTTATTTACAGTAATCCAGTGACCATCACTTGGATCAGCCTGATAGCGACTGCACATGCTCAAAACATATGAGACATCAGGTCGCGTACATATCATGACGTACATGATCGATCCGACTGCTGAAGCATACGGAATTCGAATCATTGCATCTCTCTTATCTTGAGTTTTAGGACACATATCATTCGATAGAGAGACGCCATGTGACACTGGAAGCAGCCCCTTCTTGGACTGATCCATGTTGAATCTCTTCAACACTTTGTCAATGTACGAGCTCTGGGAGAGTGTCAGCAGCTTTCTAGATCTATCTCGGTAGATCTTTATTCCTAGAATAAAAGTTGCCTCTCTCAGGTCTTTCATGGAGAATTTTAATGAAAGCCAAGATTTCACCGATTGTAGCATGGAGATGTCATTTCCAAGAAGCAATACATCATCAACGTATAGGACAATGAATGTCAGTGCGCTCTCACTAACCTTCTTATATACACAAGAATCATCTTCGTTTTGAATGAAACCATATTCTTTTATGATCTCATCAAAACGATGGTTCCAAGAACGCGATGCTTGCTTTAATCCATAAATGGATCGGTTTAACTTACAAACCTTGTTTGCATGTCTTGGTACGACAAAACCATCAGATTGTTGCATATAAACATCCTCCAAAAGGTTTCCATTAAAGAAATCGGTTTTAACATCCATCTGCCATATTTCATAATCGAAATATGCAGCAATAGCAAACATTATCTGAATGGATTTAATCATGGCAACGGGTGAAAAGGTTTCGTCGTAATCAACATCATGTCGTTGACGATACCCTTTAGCTACAAGCCTAGCTTTGTATGTTTGTATGTTGTCTTCCATGTCTGTCTTCTTTTTGAAGACCTATTTACAACCAATAGGCTTAATGTCTTCTGGTACATCAACCAGTGTCCAAACTTGGTTGTATACATGGAATCCATTTTGGATTCATGACTTCTTGCTATAAAGCGAAGAAGTTAAACCTTGTATCGCTTCCTCATACGTAGCCAGTTCATCTTCCTCAATAAGATTAATGTCTACATGAGGGAGATCGGAAACTCATACCTCTCAGGTTGTTTTTTCTGAGTCTCTCGACTATGCGGTTCTTGTTATTAGAAGATTATGGAAAAGTCTTATCCCTAATGGATGTTCGTGTTACGTGAGGGGGTCTGGTGTGCCAGGATAATATGTAGGGGTTGGTGCTCAGAGCGCCAATTCCCGGTTGTATTTTGTTAAATACTTCTGTAAAACATTATTATTAGTAATAATATATGCAGTTTCTATAATATAATCTATTCTTTTATATGGTAAAGACGTAATGACCTTAGAATGATTAGTCATGGTACAGTTGCAAAAGCGTCGCAACGGACATTGAGTCGTATCATGACGTTGTCATTCTCAGACAGTTCCTGGTCAAGGTTTACACTACTTGGTCAGTATAGTAAACCCGTTGAGACCGGTACATGTCGTATACTGGAATATATGATTCCAATGGTTTCTCAATGAACCATAAGTCTTGGAGACTAGTATAGACGTGTAGGTGTTTATAGTGGATAAACACTGAACGACTCACCGAAGATTCTTAATGGATGGTACACCAGCGTCAATAAGAATCTTCTCGGGTTGAGTAGCACTTGTGATTCTTAGACTTGAGATGCCATTGTGGGCACATGAGACATCTTCTACACTTAGATGGCAGTCACGTCACCGATCTATTTAGATCAGACCTCCGCCTGTTCGTTGGGTGTAGATAGATCCTCAGGGTGTCCTATGTGTATCAAGATAGGATCCGTCAGTTCTGTGTACCAGAGCATAGGTAGTCCATATGATTAGCAATCAGATAAAACCATGGGCCCGTGGTAAGTTTAGAAGCTAGTTCTAAACATTCTTTTTGAGATTGCTAATAGAATAGTCGACTGGATAATCCCCATAGAGATTTGACGTTTACATCTATATCTCTGGGATTTATCCGGATACCTGTGACGGAGGAATTATACATTTGCCATGACCTCGACCTGTATGGTTTAGCGAGATTATCCGTGATCGTCATAATCTACGGGTGGATAGATTATGGACATGAAATTTGATTTCGTGACGGATATACCTGAACCTAGAGAGTCTCAATAATGAAACATACTCGTAGAGCACTAGAGCAACATTAATAAATAATATTGATTATTTATAAAGTCGTTTAATGGTTAAACGCAAGATACATGCTAAAGAGACTAGATAGTCATTTGCTTAATTATTGTGTATTTACATTTAATACTTGATTAATTTAAATACACATTAATTAATAGTCAAAATGAGTTATTTGACTTATTTCCTAAATGAATATATGTTTTTAATATTTAATGTAAATATTATACATATATTTAATATATTTGTATTTGATTAATTAATTAATTATTTAATTGTTAAATGATTAAATTAATTAAAATATAAATATCTTATGTTAGGATAATTAAAGTAATGATTAGTTGCATTTGTTGACCAAAATAAATATCTAATAAAGTGTTTGAAGATATTTGTCAAGTTGACCAAATGCATTGAAATGAAAATTGAAATGAAAAACTTGTATTTTGCTTGTAAATTTCGGCCAAGGTATTTTTGACAAGTATAAATGTTTTCATTGCTTTTCATTTAACTTAACCTAATACACTTTATACAAAAACAAACTCCATTGAAGAAACTTTGAAGCTTGAAGAAGAAAGACTTATAAGGAAAAAGCTTGGATTTAGTAAGTTTTTCAAACTTACTATTAGAGGGAATATGTTCCTTAGGTCTAGGCTTCAACATATGTTTTTCTTAGATTATTTCTTTCTTTATTTCTTTGTGTTTTTGTTGATGGAAGTTTGAATGAAGTGTTGAGCATGTATGATGAAGAAAGGATGTAACTATTGTAGTTATATGTATTCTTTTAAGGTTATGAAACCATGTTGCTATTCTAGAGTTGTTGACCCACTCTTAAATGACCTAGATTTGATCTTGAGTTGTTTCATTGTGTTGAGACTTGAATTGGATGAAAGATTGATGATTGAAACATTTGATAATGTAATTGGCCTAATTTGTCCAATTTGTGGAAATTGAAAAATTAGGGTTCTAACTAATTCCAAATTTGGGGGTTTTCATATATGTTGTGTATTTATGTGTGTATATGATGCATATAAAGTTTCATGTTGATTGGATTACATTTAGATGTGTTTTGAGCATGAAATGACAAAATGCACAAATGTGCACCTTGTGAGGCTCTCGGCCTTGGAGTCTAAAATTGGGGATTTTGGTTGCTTTGGTGTTTTGATGTTTTGAACATCATAAGTTCATCTTAGAAATGATTTAGAATCATTCAAAATTGATTGGATCAATTTCGGACTAAAACGGACAAAAATACCAAAGCAAGGGTATTTCGGTAAATTCACCTAAAAATGTTTTATTGAATTTATTTTCATAATTTGATTATTGGAATATTAAATAAATATGTTTATTTAATTTATCCGAGAAAAAGTTTTGAAATCTGAAAATCGGATTTTCACCGCTTCCGCTGCGTTACCGGATTCACCCCTATAAACCCCTTCAAAATGGTATCAGAGCGAGTCTGATTCTAGGCCACTTAAAATGATTAGCCTACATTGAATCAATGTTTAATCATGTTTTCTTGATTTATGCATGCTTATTAGGAACTAATTTGATTAGATTTAGGGTGTATGACACTTAGCGGAAAATCCCTAATAATAAGGTTTAATGTAATTATGTATTTGATGCATGTTATATGGTCCGTCTTGTCAATACGGTTTATGAATACTTCTTTGTGACTACATCCGAGACCGTGCCTCTGCTGTGAGGGTGTAGCCGATAAAGATTTATTTATACCGGATGTATATCTGATACTAGATAAATTCAAGTAAAAGCGGAATTCTGAACGTGCCCTAGCTGTCAGGATTACGTAAGTAACTTGAGTTTATCATTGACGAGTATTACCTTGGTACGTCTCCTTGTGGGCCTGCCTTCGCAGCGACAACGAGAAACGGCCAGGACCGGATACTTAGGAGTCACTTTGAGTGATTGACAAATGAGTTGTCTACCTGATGAATATACGTAGGCGAGACCGTGCCTCTGCTGTGAGCTGAGCTGAAATATATTCACGGGATCCACCTTTCACTATTTATATTTAATTTAATTATTAAATATTTGTATTCTGTTTTGGGATTACAGTATTGCATGATTTAGTGGGAGGGGCATATTAGATTAAAAATCCATGATCTAGTTTATGCTTTTGATATTATATGAAACTGCTTAATTTCTGCTAACCGTTTTTCGTGATCTATATGATAGATTTGCGATGGCGGGTCAATCCACAAACCAGTTTGCGCGTATGTTAGATGCGAACAAACTAAAAGGCGCTGAGAACTTTACAGACTGGGAATTGGATTTGAGGATTGTCCTCGATTCCGAAAAGTTGGGTTATGTTCTTGAGGGTCCTTTACCCCTTGCAGTGGGTGAGGATGCTTCGGAGGAGGAACGCCAAGTTTTTGAAGCTTGGAAGAATGATGATTTAAGGGTTAAATCATACATCCTTAGTTCGCTCTCTCCGAAACTCAAGCAACAATACTATGGAACATCAGATTCCTATAGTATGATAACGCGATTAAGACAATCGTTCGAGAACCAGGAACAGGTATTGTTCACAAGGTCGCCATGGAACTGTTTGCGCGCGTCTGGATGAGGGGCAAAGTGTTAGCCCACATGTTCTTCAAATGATCGATTTGATCGATCAATTGAGAGGCAACATAATCTCATCCTGAATGACATTCTCGGTAGGAGTGTCATTCTTGGTTCTCTGCCAGCTTCATTCCGCCAGTTTGTGATGTACTTCAACATGCACGGGACAGTCTGCACCTACCAGGAGCTACATAGGATGTTGCTCACGGCAGAAGAGGATCTGAAGAAGGGAGTACCGACTCGCCCACCTAGATCTACTTCTCTTCTGCTTCTTCCCAAGGAATGTCCAAGGGAAAGAAGAAGAAAGGGAAGAAGAAGAAGACTTCGGTCCTCCACAGCAGGCGAAGATAGCCAAGCCCAAAAGGCTTCTGAAGACAAATGCCACCACTGCGGCAAAGTTGGGCACTGGAAAAGGAACTGTCCTGATTACATTGCCCAAGTGAGGAGAGACAGAGCTTCTACATCAGGTACTTTTATTTTTCCAGTTATTGATTTATCTTTGGCTTGTGAAGCCGTTACATCCAGCTGGATTTTAGATTCTGCTTGTCCCATTCACATTTGCAATTCGTTGCAGGTGCTGAAGGAAAGTAGGAGGCTGAAGCCAGGAGAGATGCAGTTGCGGTTCGGGAGTGGAGACTCTTTGGATGCAGTTGCAGTGGGAGTATGCGAGATCTCATTGCCGAATGGGACACTTTTGCTTAATGACTGTCATTTTGTACCAGGATGTGTCGCTAATATTATATCACTTTTTGTATTAGATACAGAAGGCTTTTGTATTAATATTAAGAATAGTTCTTTGTATTTATATGATAAAAATAATATTCAGATCCTTAGTTGTCCAAACCAGCATGGTCATTACACATTGCAAACTTCAAAAGATATATTAAATACTGGAGTTAATAAACGTAGTTTACCTGTAATTAATAATACTGAACTTTGGCATATGAGACTTGGTCACATTGGCGTTAAACGCCTTACCCAATTGGTTAGGAATGGTTTGATATCAGATCTTACCATTGAGTCCTATCCAACTTGTGAATCCTGTATTCAGGGTAAGATGACCAAAGCCCCATTTTCTGGTGTTGGACACCGCGCCACAAACTTACTGGAACTCGTACATTCTGATGTATGTGGTCCACTAAGTCAAACTGCTCACAGTGGTTATTCGTACTTCGTTACCTTTACCGATGATTTGTCACGGTACGGTTATGTGTATTTGATGCGACATAAATCGGAAACCTTTGAAAAGTTCAAAGAGTTCCGAAATGAAGTAGAAAAACAAACTGGTAAATATATTAAATGCCTTCGATCAGATCGAGGCGGCGAATATATGAGTGGTGAGTTCATGGATTATATGAAGGAGAATGGGATTCTCGCTCAATATACTCCTCCAGGTACACCACAGCACAATGGTGTATCTGAAAGGAGAAATCGGACTTTATTGGATATGGTCCGATCGATGTTGAGTTTCACAGATTTGCCCTATTACTTATGGGGTTACTGTCTCTTAACAGCCGCACATCTTTTGAATAAGATTCCTTCAAAGGCTGTTCCTACGACACCGTATCAGATATGGTTCGGTAGGAGACCGAATCTTAATTATATTAAGGTTTGGGGTTGTCCTGCCTATGTCAGGGTAACTCAGCAAAGTAAGCTTTCGCCTCGAGGGCAAAAGTTTAGGTTTGTTGGATATCCCTCGAACACGAGGGGATATCTGTTCTATGATACCGAGCATCGAAATGTGTTCGTAGCTCGCTTCGCAAAATTTCTAGAAGTAGAATTTTTGTCAGAAGGTGGTGATCATAGACAGGTTGAGCTTGATGAAGTCCAACCTGAAAACAACGAACCAACGGAGGAACCTGAAGTTCAAGTAGATGAAGGACCTTCAACACACACACTCCGTAGGTCGGAAAGGGTATCTAGACCTCCTGAACGCTTGTATTTGATACAAGAAAAGAGTCTGGATGTTCTCTTAGTTGAAGAGACAGATCCTTTCACCTATAGAGAATCGATGTTGGACATCGACTCCGTGAAATGGCAAAGTGCCATGAAATCCGAGATAGATTCAATGCATGAAAATCAAGTTTGGGACTTGATTTCGCTTCCCGAAGGAATTGTTCCTATCGGTTGTAATGGGTTTACAAAAGGAAGCGCGGGCCTGACGGTAAGGTTGAAACTTACAAGGCCCGACTGGTAGCAAAAGGTTACACGCAGCGACCTGGCGTCGACTACGATGAAACTTTTTCGCGGTAGCAATGCTTAAGTCTATCCGGATTTTGCTTTCTATAGCTGCGTATCATGACTACGAGATTTGGCAAATGGATGTCAAAACGGCTTTTCTAAATGGGTTCTTGATGAAGAAATCTATATGGAACAGCCGGAAGGTTTCACATCCAGCCAAACCTCGGGTATGGTTTGTAAGCTTAAGAAGTCCATTTATGGACTTAAACAAGCTTCACGAAGTTGGAATCTTCGATTCGACGAGATTATCAGATCGTCTGGTTTTCTTAAGAATTCGGAAGAATCCTGTGTGTATCAGAAGGCCAGTGGGAGCATGGTCGTATTTTTAGTCCTATATGTTGATGACATCCTAATCATTGGGAATGATTTAGGTATGTTACAAAGCGTTAAAGCATATCTCTGTAAGAATTTCTCCATGAAGGACCTGGGAGAAGCTTCCTATGTTTTAGGGATAAAACTCTATCGAGATAGACAAAGGAGGCTGATTGGGTTATCCCAATCAACGTACATAGATAAGATCTTGGAACGGTATAGTTTTGGTAACTGTAAGACAGCAACATACCGTTCAGACATGGGATTCATCTTTCTAAGAAGATGTGTCCACAAACAGAAGATGAGAAGGTTAGAATGTCTAACCAACCTTATGCTTCGTGTTTGGGTAGCATAATGTATGCCATGTTATGTACGAGGCCTGATATCAGTTTCGCTGTTAGCGTAACTAGCGATATCAGTCCAATCCAGGTAATGACCATTGGATGGCCATTAAACATATCCTAAAGTATCTTAAAGGTACTAAGGATAAGTTGATAATATATGGAGGAAACGAACTGCAGGTTAACGGGTATACAGACTCCGATTTCAATCGGATCCCGATGATAGAAAGTCTACATCTGGATTTGTCTTTACCCTTAACGGAGGTGCAGTTGTTGGAAGAGTTCCAAACAGGGATCTACAGCTGATTCCACCACTGAGGCGGAATATATTGCAGCTTCTGAAGCCGCAAAAGAGGCTGTGTGGATAAAGAACTTTATCACAGAATTGGGAGTTGTCCCAAGTATCGAGAATGCGATTCCGTTATACTGTGATAATACTGGAGCCATTGCGCAAGCAAAGGAACCGAGGGCGCATCAGAAGTCGAAGCATGTGGAACGCAAATACCACATCATTCGAGAGATTGTGTCGCGAGGGGACATTGTCGTGTGCAAGGTGCCGAGTGAAGACAACGTAGCAGACCCGCTGACGAAGGCCATACCTCCGAAGTTATTTGATAAACACGTGGAGTCGATGGGTATTAGATACAATCGATATTGGCACTAGAGCAAGTGGGAGATTTTGTAGGGGTTGGTGCTCAGAGCGCCAATTCCCGGTTGTATTTTGTTAAATACTTCTGTAAAACATTATTATTAGTAATAATATATGCAGTTTCTATAATATAATCTATCTTTTATATGGTAAAGACGTAATGACCTTAGAATGATTAGTCATGGTACAGTTGCAAAAGCGTCGCAACGGACATTGAGTCGTATCATGACGTTGTCATTCTCAGACAGTTCCTGGTCAAGGTTTACACTACTTGGTCAGTATAGTAAACCCGTTGAGACCGGTACATGTCGTATACTGGAAATATGATTCCAATGGTTTCTCAATGAACCATAAGTCTTGGAGACTAGTATAGACGTGTAGGTGTTTATAGTGGATAAACACTGAACGACTCACCGAAGATTCTTAATGGATGGTACACCAGCGTCAATAAGAATCTTCTCGGGTTGAGTAGCACTTGTGATTCTTAGACTTGAGATGCCATTGTGGGCACATGAGACATCTTCTACACTTAGATGGCAGTCACGTCACCGATCTATTAAGATCAGACCTCCGCCTGTTCGTTGGGTGTAGATAGATCCTCAGGGTGTCCTATGTGTATCAAGATAGGATCCGTCAGTTCTGTGTACCAGAGCATAGGTAGTCCATATGATTAGCAATCAGATAAAACCATGGGCCCGTGGTAAGTTTAGAAGCTAGTTCTAAACATTCTTTTTGAGATTCTAATAGAATAGTCGACTGGATAATCCCCATAGAGATTTGACGTTTACATCTATATCTCTGGGATTTATCCGGATACCTGTGACGGAGGAATTATACATTTTCCATGACCTCGACCTGTATGGTTTAGCGAGATTATCCGTGATCGTCATAATCTACGGGTGGATAGATTATGGACATGAAATTGATTTCGTGACGGAAATACCTGAACCTAGAGAGTCTCAATAATGAAACATACTCGTAGAGCACTAGAGCAACATTAATAAATATATTGATTATTTATAAAGTCGTTTAATGGTTAAACGCAAGTTACATGCTAAAGAGACTAGATAGTCATTTGCTTAATTATTGTGTATTTACATTTAATACTTGATTAATTTAAATACACATTAATTAATAGTCAAAATGAGTTATTTGACTTATTTCCTAAATGAATATATGTTTTTAATATTTATGTAAATATTATACATATATTTAATATATTTGTATTTGATTAATTAATTGATTATTTAATTGTTAAATGATTAAATTAATTAAAATATAAATATCTTATGTTAGGATAATTAAGTAATGATGTTAGTTGCATTTGTTGACCAAAATAAATATCTAATAAAGTGTTTTAAGATATTTGTCAAGTTGACCAAATGCATTTGAAATGAAAATTGAAATTGAAAACTTGTATTGTTGTCTTGTAAATTTCGGCCAAGGCTAATTGACAAGTATAAATTGTTTTCATTTGCTTTTCATTAACTTAACCTAATACACTTTATACAAAAAAACTCCATTGAAGAAAACTTGAAAGCTTGAGAGAAGAAAGACTTATCAAGGAAAAAGCTTGGAATTAGTAAGTTTTTCAAACTTACTATTAGAGAGGAATATGTTCCTTAGGTTCTAGGCTTCAACATATGTTGTTCTTAGATAATTTCTTTCTTTATTTCTTTGTGTTTTTGTTGATGGAAGTTTGAATGAAGTGTTGAGCATGTATGGTGAAGAAAGGATGTAACTATTGTAGTTATATGTATTCTTTTAAGGTTTATGAAACCATGTTGCTATTCTAGAGTTGTTGACCCACTCTTAAATGACCTAGATTTGATCTTGAGTTGTTTCATTGTGTTGAGACTTGAATTGGATGAAAGATTGATGTTTGAAACTTGATTTAATGTAATTAGCCTAATTTGTCCAATTGTGGAAATTGAAAAATTAGGGTTCTTAACTAATTCCAAATTTGGGGGTTTTCATATATGGTGTATTTATGTGTGTATATGATACATATAAAGTTTCATGTTCATTGGATTACATTTAGATGTGTTTTGAGACATGGAATGACAAAGTGCACAAATGTGCATCCTTGTGAGGCTCTCGGCCTTGGAGTCTAAAATTGGGGATTTTGGTTGCTTTGGTGTTTTGATGTTTTGAACATCATAAGTTCATCTTAGAAATGATTTAGAATCATTCAAAATTGATTGGATCAATTTCGGACTAAAACGGACAAAAATACAAAGCAAGGGTATTTCGGTAAATTCACCTAAAAATGTTTTATTGAATTTATTTTCATAATTTGATTATTGGAATATTAAATAAATATGTTTATTTAATTTATCCGAGAAAAAGTTTTGAAATCTGAAAATCGGATTTTCACCGCTTCCGCTGCGTTACCGAATTCACCCCTATCAGACCCCTTCATAATATCACTTCGATTTTCATCGAGTTCTACTTTCCTCCCACTTACCACTGTATTCATGAATTCCTTTTCTAGGAAAACCGCATGAAAAGCAACAAATATTTTATTCTCTTGTGGGTTATAGAAATAATATCCTTTCGTTTCCTTAGGATAACCTACAAATAGGCACTTATCCAAATTGGGTTCTAGTTTGGTACTATCCAAACGTTTAACATATGCCCAGCATCCCCAAATCTTCAGGAATAAGAAACCGGTTTATTTCCTGTCCATATCTCATATGGAGTCTGTTCAATAGACTTTGATGGAACCTTATTCAAAATAAGTATTGTACTATTTAATGCGTATCCCCAGAAGGAAATCGGTAGCTTTGTGCGACTCATCATTGACTTTACCATGTCCAACAAAATTCGATTTCTCCGTTCGGACACACCGTTCAATTGAGGTGCCGGAAGGAATCCACTGTAAAAGAATACCATATTCTTTCAAGTAATTTTGAAACTCATTGCTTAAGTATTCTCCACCACGGTTCGACCACAATGTTTTAATACGTTTGCTAGTCTGTTTTTCTACTTCGTGTCGAAACTCTTGGAATTTCTCAAAAGTTTCCGACTTGTGTTTCATAAGATACACATAACCATAACGTGATGCATCATCCGTAAAGGTTATGAAATATTCATATCCACCTCTAGCCTGGCTAGACATGGGCCCGCATACGTCACTATGAACGAGGGCTAACGGTGGAACGTACACCTTTACCACTAAAAGGTGTTTTAGGCATTTTGCCTAACAAACAAGATTTGCAAACATCATATGAATTAGGATCAAATCCGTCCAAGTATCAATTTTCAAAAGTGTGGATATACGAGTTTTGTTAATGTGTCCAGACGATAATGCCACAAATAAGTCTTATCCGTTTTACTCAATTTGAGTTTTTTGTTTGTCATGTTATATGTTTGAGATTCATTTATATTCAAAATATAAATACCATTATTCATGTCTGATGTACATATCAAAATATCATATTTATAAACAAAACACCCAGTGTTCCTGAATACAAATGTATACCCGCATCGGGTTAAACTAGCTACAGAGATAATATTCCTAGTCAAACTAGGTATAAAATAACAGTCGCCTAATATAAGTACATGCCCTGAGGGCATATTCACAACATAGGTGCCAACGGCCAAAACAGTGACTCTCGTCCCATTTCTGACTCGTATATCGATCTCCCCTGAAGCCAGTCTCATGCTAATCTGCAGATCATGCACATCGGTACATATGTGAGTACTACATCCAATATCAAAAATCAAATTTTTAAAACTAGTAGTAGACATGTTTATTTCAATAACAAATACACATGAAGCCAGAGCATTGCCCACCTGCACTTCCTTCAAGTATGTCTTGAACTTACGGCAGTCACGCTTCCAGTGACCCCGTTTGCCACAGTGTAGGCAGACGTCTTGGGATTTGTCCTTTGTCTTCCCAGAAGATTGTGATGGTTGAGTCTTGCCCTTCTTCTTCACACCCCCAGAAGTCTTCGGCCAAGCTTTGGCCTTCTTAGATGTCGAAGTAAGATGCGCTTCGCGCTTCTTGCCTTTCAGAAGCTCTGGCTCTGGATTGTCTCTTTCAGCATAGCCATTAACTCTCCAAGAGTTTTCTCTTGGTTCATCATATTATAATTCATGATGAACCCGCCCCAGCAGTCGGTTGGAGACTGTAAGATCAAATCTACAGAAGTCTTGGCCTCAAAGGTAATGCCTAGCTGACCCATTTTTTCGATGTCAGCAATCATCTGTGACACGTAGTGTTTGACAGATGTACCATCTGACATACGAGAGCGAAAGAGCTTCTTCTACAACTCATAATTCTGAGATCTAAGATTAGATTCAACTTCAACATCATCGCATAAGGATCCAATCATTTGTTCTGACGACGAAATTGTGGAGTCATTGCAGCAAGCATAACGGATTGAGCAGTAAAGTTATCGTCACGGTGAGTCTTCCAAAGATCATGCTCTACTGGTCGCTCAAGTCCGGGCTCAGGCCCGAGAGAGGTCTCTCTATCACATAGAGCAACTTCTCAGCTCTCAGGACTATCCTGAGGTTCATTTCCCAGTCTGGAAAATTTACGTCGTTAAAGACATTCTCACCAATGATTATGTCCATAACGCTTATTTCCAGCCATTTTGATTGCTATAGTCCAACTATCCAATCAAATATTTCGGGTACACTCAAATGCAATAGTTACTATAGTCCAACTATATAACCAACTACAAATGGAGTAGTGTTAAGTATAGTCTAACTGTTCAAAGAAAACAATAAATGAATAATATTAGTCCAACCAATATATATAATAACGAGAAATAATAATAATAGAGTGCGCATATTAGCAAATATTAAACGAAATTACAAATTTAATACTAGCCTCCCACTAATTTTCGGCAAGCCTCTAACCATCCGTTGAGTACTCGGGAAACCTAGTTTCCTAGTGGGCTAGGATCCCGTTAAATAATACACAACCTTGACTTTGGCCAACAAGCTGTATAAAATTTAACTAGGTAGACCTCTAAGATCAATTGGATCTCATCCAATTCCTAGATCCGGTAGGTGGACATCCAAGTCCGAAACATATATCTAATATATTTCCTAACATGTTTCCTCTGAATCAATTAAGCATTGGCTTTGGTTTTACAAGCTTAGTGATTCTAGTTAAGCGCGACCCATTGACATTGGGAAAGCTTTGTAATCCACGTCGATGAACAAGAGTGACCTTGAATTTGGCCAACAAGTCACAACTGCCAAAGACATGCGATATTAACAAAGCTTTCATAGTTCAAACACATCCGCGATTGACAATGATCTTGACTTTGACCAATAAATTAAAGCCAATCTTGGATCTTGAGAGAGAACCACTCAATGGAAGGAAACACTTAATATTAAATGTGAGGGTGTTTTCGTAAATTGGCAACCAACTTATTATCTTTGATTAGGTCTCATCATACACCCTTAAACATGCATTCTAAAAGCACAATAAGGCGCGATAAATATAATAATGATATACGGATGGAAATTCATGTACATTTTATTCCTAAAACAAATCTCTCTATTTTCTTTTCCTCTCTCCCGCTAGCACTTTACATTCTTCTATTTACCCAATTAAATAACACTATAAGAAACCTTATTTACATGAGGTGAATTGGTGAGAAGAGAGAAATACAATGAAAATAAGAGGTGATAGACTGGACACACATGTCCAATTTCAAATAAATACAATATTTACAACAATTTCCAAAATTGCCCTCACCCATCTAATATCCATCCGATATACATGATTTTAACAAATACATCCAAGCATTCACACATAGCATGTTGTCAATCAATGAAATCCAAATAATTAATTCTTCAATTAATGACCATCCAATGTTCATACAACGATTTAATTTGCGCGAGTCCAACTCGTTTAAGAATAAATACTCAAAGTAAGTATTCTTGAATTATATCGAACTACAATATTAAATCCAATTTAAATTGTATTCAATACTAATTCAAGTTTAATTCCAAATTAAACAATTACACTTATTCTATTATAATAATGTCATTTTAGAATTGGATTCCAAATCCAATTCAAATGGTCTCAAATGCCCATTTAGCATCCAATGCCAATTCTATTAGGTCAAATGGGCTTTAATTAATTCTTTAGGCATTGACTTTTGGCCATTATGGATCAAACTCATAATGCCTTGGCCCATTTAGGAATCACCATATGTCATAAATTAATTTTGGCCCATTAGGCCCAATTAGATTATAAAAGGCCCAAAAGTCATATTTTAGACTTTTATGGAAATAGTTTAGGCCCAATTGGATCCAACCCAATTGTCCACAAACAAACTTGGCCCAACTAAGCCCATTAATTCCAAATATAACCAAATTAGCCCATTTAATATTTTAGGGACTAATTTACATTAATACAATATTCCAAATATTACATTAATCCATTTTTAAGTGTAATTAACATAACTAATTAATTAATCTAACATTTCAAAATATTAATTAATCTAATTAATCATGCTTATCATTCCAATTCATGCCCAATACAAATTGAAGCAAAATCAAGTCTCCAACAAGCATGCTAACTCACGGCAATGACAGAAGAAATTAATATCCAATTTGATTCCAATCCAATTAAATCAACATTCAAAATATATATCATGCCATTAACACATCCAAGTGTCAAATTAAACAATCACCATGAGTTATTGTAGGCACTGCATTTTTACGCATAAGTCCCTATGATGAGTCTCATTTTGGAGACACTACCTTTTAAGTCACGGAGGTCACGGAAAACGGACATCGGAAGGGGAATTCAAATAAACAAGGTTCACTGTTTTCGTTGGTGCTACGTTCGTGTATACGTTCGAACGTCAAACAGATTGCAGGCGTTCGTGCTGCGTTCGATGATGCGTTCGAACGGTGTCGGTAATTCTGGTTTTGCTGCTAGCCTCACATTAAGCCCAATTCGCCCAAACCTTGGCCCACACGCCCAAGCCCACTTAAAACACATATTTAACACATGGTGAAATCAAAACAATCTAAAAATCACATACCAAATTAAATAAAATACTTACACAAATTAAAGAAATTGCATGCCTAATTAAATCAATCAACAAACTAAATGCCTAATCTAAACCAATCAAATATAATCATACCAAGTTAAAATCAATCAACCAATATATTATTCCCAAACATAAAATATTGTATGCCTAATCAACATAAACTAAATATTCAACCTTCCCTAATCCAACCACACCAAATCATATCCATTTTTAAATGCACAAATCCCTTTCCTTGTCAAGCCTAACCCTTTGCCTATAAAAAGAACCATTCACCAACCTTCTCAAAGCTAGCTAGCTCATTCACATAAGAAACACCCAAGCTCATAGACACAACTCTCCCTCACTCTCAATAACAAAAAGATCACAAACCAAAGAACCCCCATCGCGCCTTGACCAAAACACATCCCGAACAACCCCTTCACCTCACCGAAAACACATCCCAAACAGCCCTAAACACACACATAAAACAGCCCCCGAACCACACCATAACACCACTGAAAATAACACCCAAAACAGTAGCCAAAACATCCCAAAAACAGTAACTAAAATACAGCAGCGAAACAGTAGCAGCGGCAGCGAATCGGAGTCAAAACAGCAGCAAAAGACGGAGGACGACGACCCAAAACAGTAAGACAACGAACGAGAGCAGTGAACCAGTGAACCAGAAGAGTTGCGGAGCTTTACCCCTTCCGATCTTCGTGAAACGCGAGTCCGAGAGACGACTTAAAAGGTTAGACCTGAGGGCACTTTTTCATTAGTTTCTATTCGTTTCTTTGTTATTGAATTTTATTCGCATGAGGTCGTTTATGGATGCATGTTGTGGCTTGAATGAATGGAAGAGTGTCGTCTCTTGTGGTATATAGGATGGAAACCCAGACGTAAATTCCGTAGCCGAATCCGAATGGCGGTAGTGCGGTCTGTACTTGGGACACAACTCCACGTACCACTTGAGTAAACGGCACCTTCTCTTGTTTTGTGTTGCTTTGGTTTATTTAATTCTTGTTATTTAAATTCTGCATGTTGTCTATTCCCGTATGATACGATCGAGTGCATGGGCTTAGTAAGTGCGATGAAAGGTTCCCTAATTGGAGGGTTAAAATCCTTCACCACGATGCTCTGCCGCACCGATTGATGTGTGTTCGGTTGAATGCGAAATACGTTCAATCGGACATACTTAGTTTGATATGATTGTCTTTATTTTGTATGCATGATTCAATCCGAGCGTATGGGCTTAGTATGCGATGTGAGATCCCCTATGGGGAGGGGCTAAAGCCCTTTACCACGAGGCTTTGCCGCGCCGGTTGATGTGTGTTCGGTTGGATACAAGATACGTTCAATCGGGCACACTATGTTTATATTATTGCTTTTCATTCTATGTATGCATGATTCAGTCGAGCGCATGGGCTTAGCATGTTGGTCTAAAGGTCCTCTCTTTGAGAGATCAAGAGCCCCAAAAGGCCACCTTTACGGCAGTACTCTCGCCGCGCCCCTTTATTTGTCGTTTATGTATTGCATCTCATTTCATGCATCATCAGGTCCGTTCCCGTTCGAACGCGTTTACGAACGCAACTCGAACGCGCATGTATTTTGCCTTGTCATGCATCAGGTCTCACTTATGTTCGAACGCGTTCACGAACGCCATACGAACGTGAGCATTCTGTTTCATTTACGTTCGAACGCGTTATCAAACGCCATACGAACGCGAACCTTCTGTTTACCGTTCGAACGCGTTTACGAACGCCCACGCACTTTTTTAGTTTCATAATGTATCAGGTCTGGTTCCGTTCGAACGCGTTCTCGGACGCTACACGAACGCGAACCTTCTGTTTACCGTTCGAACGCGTTTACGAACGCTACATGAACGCGCACCACTGAACTGAGTATGTCTTATCATATTCATGCACATTACCTCTTGGTTGATCTTTCTTGTGTTATATAGCCAACCGTATTATTTGTATTCCTGCATTTATCCATTCTATGTGTTCTTGGGATTGTATTCAAGCATGATTAGGCTGTTAGCATGTTATTTGGTTAATAGTTCATGAGATAGTACTCAAGCATGATTATGATGTTCCTAGTTTTCCATATCCTGTGATTGAAATATGTTCATGAGATTGCCATGTGATGTTGCATGTTGTGATGAATTGTTGATGTATGCATGTGAATCTAGAAGCATGATATTATCGGAAATAAGTGTTACTTAAGCTTGATTAAATTATTACATAAATCCTTTGATTACAAGTGACATGAGTAAGGGACCATTCCGAACCCAACGGTTGAGGTCTTCCCTTGCGAGGGTGAGTGCGGCCTTAAATCTTTGTCCCGGTTCACACCGGGTGGCGACTCCATGTTATTTCGTACTTCCCAACTAGTGCCGCGAGCCTAGGAACGGCGTCGCCCAGGTCCTGTTGTCCTACAGTCTGGCGACTCCACTGGGGATAGAGAATCGGCCCCGAAATATTATCTTGTAATGTTTGGATTTATGTTCTAATTGACCGTGTCTATAGTGGATGAAATGAGGGTTTAATCAAAGGCATTTTTAGGCTAGGTAATGGTTTGGTGTCTTCCTTCCTTCACTCACTACCTTTCTAGAAGGAAAAGCTGTGAAGGCACCTAGATAGCCATCTACTCGTAGCCTATTGTGATGGACTAATTTGGAGGACTCGTTGTTTATTCCTGACACAAGCGATAAGAGCCTAAGAGGCTTGGGTATTTAAGTGAGCCTCGCTCCACCTTCCCTCTGGGGAATCTACAACGGGAAATCCATTTGACAGTCCGTCACACACACATAGCTCATTGGCACGTACCTTAGTGTATAAAAAGGGTGCGCTCACTTGGTTGCTCGAACCCTTGAGTGGGGAGACCTAGTTGTGGGCCATCATTCGCCGATGAGAGCCTTTGTCTATACTCTTGCTAACCCACCCATAGACCAGTTTGTATGGTTAAAGTAACAATTATTTCCTTGAGTATGTGCTTGTGGACCATCCTCATTTGGATGCAGTTGGACTATTGTCAGAAATGCGGGCTTGCTGGGCCATTTAAACTGGGGCAAGTTCGTACCGTATGACTATTAGGCCCAAAGCTTCTGAAATGTTGATGGGCCATTATGTAAAAATTGTTATGTTATGTTTGCATTATCTCTCTTCTATGCTTGTATTTGGGAACATCATCGTTTGGATTCATTTGGACTATTTGTCATAAGATATGGGCTTGTTGGGCCATTTAAACTGGGACAAGAACGTATTTTATGACAATTGGGCCGAAGGCTTCTAAGTGTTGATGAACCACCTTGTGCTTGTGTTCGGAATGTTACCATTTGGATTTAGTTGGGCTCCTTGCCATGAGACGTGAACTTGTTGGGCCATTTAAACTGGGATGAGTTCACTCCTATGACAATTAGCCCGAAAGCTTCTAAAATGATAACAGGCCGATTTGTGTGAAAATTTTAATTGATTTAGTATGTTGTATATGTTACATGCATCTCACGCACCTCATGCATACATACATCATGCTAACCATTATGTTCTAAAAGCCATCATAGACCCCGTTGGGTTAGGGAAGAGGGAAGACTCACCAAAAGACCGGTAACAGACATGAGTACATCCGATAATGAGGTATCCCGGATAGATCAGTTGGAAAATGGTTGGCCAAGATTACCGAACAGTTGCAAGCCTTGACTGTTGCCATGACAATATGGCTGTGCCCCGTGCTGGGGGAAACTCTGAGAATGTAAGACGTGAGGAGACTCCGAATGGATTGGGGGATGACATCCCCGCTTTTATGATGATATTGGCTGATTATACCACTGGGAGAAAAGTTGGGTCTCAGGCAGAATTGCAGAAACTCCGTGACCAGATAGAGTCCGTTACCCGTAAGATGAAGGGTAAGGATGAAGAATTACTAGACTATGAGGCGATGACCTTTGAGGAACAGTTGCCTGCTCAGTTCAGAATGCCCGACATGGCCAAGTTTAATGGGAATGGAGACCCGAGAGTCCACCTGCAGCAATATGTCTCAGTCATGATTTCAGTGGGCCTATCACAGCGCCAAGTCCAAAAGATGTTTGGGATGTCACTCGAGGGGGCACCTGTGGTTTGGTATCATAGCCTTGAGAAGAAGGTTAAGGAAGATTGGAGGGAACTAGCTGATGCTTTTCTGAAGCAGTATGTTACAGACTTAGAGATTGACTTGTCACTCCGAGATTTGGAGAACACTAAGCAGAAGCCGGAAGAAAGCTTCAAGGAGTATGTAGATCGCTGGAGAAGCCAGCTTTTGAAAATGCAGACTCGGCCCTCAGAGAATGACCAAATCAAAATGATCATCAAGGGTACTAAGCCCTTATTTATAGTAAGCTGAGGAGGATGACTTCGATGATTTCTGATTTTCGACAGTTGAGGGAAACTGTCATGGATATAGAAGAAGAAGAAGCTGAGAACAGAAAGATCTATGGCCAGAATAGGAGGACTTTGGGGGGCATTCTGAGGCCAAGCCCGCTGCGGCCGAAGTCGCTGCCATCAGAAACAGGCAATTATCCAACCTTGGTAGACCTTTGTCGGAGGTATTTGAAAAGTTACAGGGACAAGGAATCTTGAAATCCTTAGAAGGCAATCACTTCCGCACCCCCCCCCACCACACATAAATGTGAACCTTATTGTCACTTCCACCACCAGCTACATGGCCATGACACTGACAACTGCACCCGCCTCAGGCATGAAATTCAAGATCTCATAGATTCCCACAAGATACCCAACCCATGAAAAGAAACCCTCAACCACCAAGCTTCTTACATGGATGACAATGAAGAACCATAGGCCGAGGAAGAAGGCAGTGCTGCGGATGATGGAGATGTTCCTCCTAGTCTATTTGATCCAGTTTTTTTTAATGACATTGATTTTGTTACTTTTTCGAACTCTTTTCCTCAACAATAATAAAGACGTTCATTTTGGCTGAAACTCTTCTGCAATATGAGTGTTTGAGAAAAGTATTCAACCTTAGTACTATGGAATCCAGTGATGAACACGGGGAACCTTCGAAATAAGCAAACAGAAAAGATAAGATAGACATTCAGAAATTGGGAATAGAGGCAGTGAAAATGTCAGGCTTTGAAGGGAATTAGTTCACCGAGCTGATCAACGTAGACAGATTGAAGCAGTAGCTTGCCTGCGGAAAAGAAGACTAAGCAGTCATCAAGGGAATTGACGGAATACTTAACCCGACGGGATAAGAACATTCATACATGCATACACGTAACACATTTTGCATCCTTCGTGTTTGTTCTGTTTTTTTGTATTCACAGGTTTTGAAGAAGAAAAAGAAAAGTGGCAAAGACAAGCCAAACAGAAGCAGTAACAGTACAATGTCAGTAGTCTTCAGGAATGAATCACATGGGTGAGGCCCATATCAGCAGTATCAGTCTGGGGGCGAGGCCCATATCGGTAGCAGTTAGGGCCGAGCCCACTTCAGTATCAGCATTGCCGGGTATGGCATTCTGGGGCCGAGGCCCACTTCAGTATCAGCATTGCCGGGTATGGCATTCTGGGGCCGATGCCCACTTCAGTATCAGCATTGCCGGGTATGGCATTCTGGGGGGGCGAGGCCCACATTACATCAGATCAGCTTCTGCCGGTATGGGCATTCTGGGGGCGAGGCCCACATTACATCAGATCAGTTCAGCTCGAGAATGAGCACGCCGGGAATGGCACTCTAAGAATGGAGATATAGTCCGGAATGGACAGCTCAAGAATGAGCATGCCGAGAATGGCACGCCGAGAATGGCACTCGAGAATGGAGATATAGTCCGGGAATGGACAGCTCAAGAATGAGCACGCCGAGAATGGCACTCCGAGAATGAGATATAGTCCGGGAATGGACAGTCAAGAATGAACAAGCCGAGAATGGCAATCCAGAATGGAGCAGAGTTCAAGAATGGACAGGCCGAGAATGGCACTCCAAGAATGGAAGAACGGTTCGGGAATGGACCACCTTACAGTAACAGTTCGAGAATGGACACCTCACAGTAACGGTTCGGGAATGGACCACCTTACAGTAATTTCGAGAATGGACACCACATCAGAGTAACACTCCGGGAATGGAGCATGGTTCGAGAATGGACCACATCACGGTGACGGTTCGGGAATGGACCTCATCACATCAATGGTTCGGGAATGGACCACATCACATCCACGGTTCGGGAATGGACCACATCACAGCACGGTTCAAGAATGAACCAGGGGTCGCAGCACCTCACCATCCAATCAACTCAACTCAACACATGGTAAGTCAAGTGGCAGCTGGCGAGCCAGGTAAGTGAAAATGCATTGCATAACTTTGATAGGATTGTCACTGTTGCACATTACACAAGTCCCATCAAAGTGGGGGCGACTGTAGGCACTGCATTTTTACGCATAAGTCCCTATGATGAGTCTCATTTTGGAGACACTACCTTTTAAGTCACGGAGGTCACGGAAAACGGACATCGGAAGGGGAATTCAGAATAAACAAGGTCACTGTTTTCGTTGGTGCTACGTTCGTGTATACGTTCGAACGTCAAACAGATTGCGGGCGTTCGTGCTGCGTTCGATGATGCGTTCGAACGGTGTCGGTAATTCTGGTTTTGCTGCTAGCCTCACATTAAGCCCAATTCGCCCAAACCTTGGCCCACACGCCCAAGCCCACTTAAAACACATATTTAACACATTGTGAAATCAAAACAAATCTAAAAATCACATACCAAATTAAATAAAATACTTACACAAATTAAAGAAATTGCATGCCTAATTAAAATCAATCAACAAACTAAATGCCTAATCTAAACCAATCAATATAATCATACCAAGTTAAAATCAATCAACCAATATATTATTCCCAACATAAAATATTGTATGCCTAATCAACATAAACTAAATATTCAACCTCCCTAATCCAACACCAAATCATATCCCTTTTTAAATGCACAAATCCCTTTCCTTGTCAAGCCTAACCCTTTGCCTATAAAAAGAACCATTCACCAACCTTCTCAAGCTAGCTAGCTCATTCACATAAGAAACACCCAGCTCATAGACACAACTCTCCTCACTCTCAATAACAAAAAGATCACAAACCAAAGAACCCCCATCGCCTTGACCAAAACACATCCCGAACAACCCCCCTTCCATCACCGAAAAACACCCAAACAGCCCTAACACACACATAAAACAGCCCCCGAACCACACCATAACACCACTGAAAATACACCCAAACAGTAGCCAAAACATCCCAAAAACAGTAACTAAAATACAGCAGCGAAACAGTAGCAGCGCAGCGAATCGGAGTCAAAACAGCAGCAAAAGACGGAGGACGACGACCAAAACAGTAAGACAACGAACGAGAGCAGTGAACCAGTGAACCAGAAGAATTGCGGAGCTTTACCCCTTCCGATCTTCGTGAAACGCGAGTCCGAGAGACGACTTAAAAGGTTAGACCTGAGGGCACTTTTTCATTAGTTTTATCCGTTTCTTTTGTTATTGAATTTTATTCACATGAGAGTCGTTTATGGATGCATGTTGTGGCTTGAATGAAATGGAAGAGTGTCGTCTCTTGTGGTATATAGGATGGAAACCCAGACGTAAATTCCGTAGCCGAATCCGAATGGACGGTAGTGCGGTCTGTACTTGGGACACAACTCCACGTACCACTTGAGTAAACGGCACCTTCTCTTGTTTTGTGTTGCTTTGATTTATTTAATTCTTGTTATTTAAATTCTGCATGTTGTCTATTCCCGTATGATACGATCGAGTGCATGGGCTTAGTAAGTGCGATGAAAGGTTCCCTAATTGGAGGGTTAAAATCCTTCACCACGATGCTCTGCCGCACCGATTGATGTGTGTTCGGTTGAATGCGAAATACGTTCAATCGGACATACTTAGTTTGATATGATTGTCTTTATTTTTGTATGCATGATTCAATCGAGCGTATGGGCTTAGTAAGTGCGACGTGAGATCCCCTATGGGGAGGGGCTAAAGCCCTTTACCACGAGGCTTTGCCGGTTGGATACAAGATACGTTTAATCGGGCACACTATGTTTAATATTATTGCTTTCCATTCTATGTATGCATGATTCAGTCGAGCGTATGGGCTTAGCATGTTGGTCTAAAGGTCCTCTCTTTGAGAGATCAAGAGCCCCAAAAGGCCACCTTTACGGCAGTACTCCGCCGCGCCCCTTTTATTTTGTCGTTTATGTATTGCATCTCATTTCATGCATCAGGTCCGTTCCCGTTCGAACGCGTTTACGAACGCAACTCGAACGCGCATGTATTTTGCCTTGTCATGCATCAGTCTCACTTATGTTCGAACGCGTTCACGAACGCCATACGAACGTGAGCATTCTGTTTCATTACGTTCGAACGCGTTATCAAACGCCATACGAACGCGAACCTTCTGTTTACCGTTCGAACGCGTTTACGAACGCCCACCACTTTTTTAGTTTCATAATGTATCAGGTCTGGTTCCGTTCGAACGCGTTCTCGGACGCTACACGAACGCGAACCTTCTGTTTACCGTTCGAACGCGTTTACGAACGCTACATGAACGCGCACCCACTGAACTGAGTATGTCTTATCATATTCATGCACAATTACCTCTTGGTTGATCTTTCTTGTGTTATATAGCCAACCGTATTATTTGTATTCCTGCATTTATCCATTCTATGTGTTCTTGGGATTGTATTCAAGCATGATTAGGCTGTTAGCATGTTATTTGGTTAATAGGTTCATGAGATAGTACTCAAGCATGATTATGATGTTCCTAGTTTTCCATATCCTGTGATTGAAATATGTTCATGAGATTGCCATGTGATGTTGCATGTTGTGATGAATTTGTTGATGTATGCATGTGAATCTAGAAGCATGATATTATCGGAAATAAGTGTTACTTAGACTTGATTAAATTATTACATAAATCCTTTGATTACAAGTGACATGAGTAAGGGACCATTCCGAACCCAACGGTTTGAGGTCTTCCCTTGCGAGGGGTGAGTGCGGCCTTAAATCTTTGTCCCGGTTCACACCGGGTGGCGACTCCATGTTATTTCGTACTTCCCAACTAGTGCCGCGAGCCTAGGAACGGCGTCGCCCAGGTCCTGTTGTCCTACAGTTATACTATAGTAAGTTTCGGCCAACTTAGGGAATTTAGGGAAATTTGATCCAATCATTTTTTCAACAATCCAACAATGCACAACTCCAAGTTATCATCATCTAACATCAACCAACAACTGTCCCCAAGGGTGTGGCTTGGTGTTGTAGGGTCCAGGATCTCACCTTGAGGTCCTGAGTTCGAATCCAAAGGGGTGCACTTCTTGTAAGATCCTGGGACAGCCAGTGGTTTTACCTGCGCCGCGGCCCAGAATGGGTGGTTTGGTGGCGGGGTTTCCATCGTTTCCAAAAAAAAAAATAATAAAAAAAAAAAAAATAACCAACAACTAAATTTTGAATTTTCATGCTCCAAGCAAAAATCCTAATTAAAGTTTATGAACCCTAATTTTCAAAATCATTTTAGCAAGGCTCTGATACCATTGTTAGTCTCTAAGACATGACACAAGATCCTAAACATGATAATATG
>SKCR01052092.1:0-30660 GCA_019454045.1 Zanthoxylum bungeanum | reverse complement strand
CTATGATTATGAAATTTGGCAGATGGATGTGAAAACGGCTTTTTCTGAATGGAAATCTTGAGGAAGATATCCATATGGAACAACCCGAGGGATTTGCATTCGCCAAAGATCCCAATCTGGTATGTAAGCTTAAAAAGTCTATTTATGGACTTAAACAAGCTTCCCGTAGTTGGAATCTTCGTTTTGACGATGTGATCAGATCGTCTGGTTTCATTAAAACGAAAAGGAATCATGTGTCTATAAAAGGTTAGTGGGAGCATAGTAGTAATATTAGTGCTTTATGTTGATGATATACTTATTATCGGAAACGATATAGGTATGTTACAATCTGTTAAAGCCTATCCCAGTAAGAATTTCTCCATGAAGGATTTGGGAGAGGCCTCTTATATACTAGGTATATAGCTTTTTATATAGATAGAGCGAGGAGTTTGATAGGACTCTCTCAGTCCAAGTACATTGATTTGATCTTAGAAAGGTACAACTTTATTGACTGTAAGACAGTCAATGTGCCTTTCAAACATGATATTCATCTGTCTAAGAAAATGTGTCCTAAGACAGATAATGAAAGGGCTAAAATGCTTAGCCAGCCTTATGCTTCCGCTGTTGGTAGCATAATGTATGTCATGTTATGTACTAGACCTGATATCAGCATGGCTATAAGTGTTACAAGCCGTTATCAGTCTGATCCGGGTCAAGACCATTGGATGACTGTGAAACATATTCTGAAATACCTTAAGGGTACAAAGGATAAGTTTCTCATTTATGGAGAAAAATGACTTATAATTTGAGGTTACACGGATTCAGATTTTCAATCTGATCCAGATGATAGAAAGTCTACATCTGGGTTTGTGTTTTCTCTCCATGGCGGTGCCATAAAGTTTGTAAAGTATGAGCTGAACAAAATATAGCGGATCCACTACTAAAGCCTAACTCCCAAGGTGTTTGAAAAAACACGTGGAGTACATGGGTATTAGATACCATCGTGAATGGCACTAGATCAAGTGGGAGTGTTGGAAATGGTGATCGAGCACCATTCACTTTTTGTATGAATATTTGATATTTATGCAATATAATATTTATTTTATCATGATTATTTATTTTTATATATGGTAAAACTCTTACTTTATTTTATATATTGTAAATCTAAGAGTTAGATTACTCTAAGAGTTAGAGATTTCGAGTTTCACTCGGAACTTATATGAAATTAGTCTAGACCCGAGAGTTACATAATGGTGATATAGTTGCAAGAGTTGCAAATGGTGTTTGAAATATCACGCATTCTCTCGAATATAAATTATTCATAGTCTAGATATATTGACATGGGTCGGTCATTATATTGGTAAGACTAGTGCATTGTCTATATAGTAATGGACATATGGTTTGTTCTCAACAGACTGTGAGCTTAGCGAAAGTTCGTATAGAAATGCAGATATTCATTAGTTGAATGAATATTGAATTAACTCATAAAGATGACTAATAGATATTCCATAAAACTGTCAATAGTTATCTTTTCGAGTTGAGTAGTTATTGTGGTCCTTTGACTTGAGACACCACGGTGCTCTTGTGAGTGATCTTATGTGCCTGATACCATGCATGTCAGAGACCTTCATGGTCTGGCCTCTGGATGACTGTTAGGTATAGACCGATGCTCACGAAGATCGGTGTGTGTTAATATGAGGATTCGTCAGTCCATATGGTTGGATTTTGTTTAGAAATTTTTAGAATATATTCCGGAAATCTTTTGGCCGAAAGTTCGTTGAAGAAATTGTTTCTTTAACATTATAAATAATATTCAAAAAGAGTTTGCTATATTATTTATTAATGGAATATAAGGATGAAAGTTTCATATATTGAGTAGATAATGTTTTGACAGTATAACTATAACCTTACTCAATTGGAAATGCTAATGACGAAGGGATTATACATTAGCGTTTTAACCTCGACTTGTATGGTTCGACGTGTCGTGTTGTTTTAGTCATGATTTGTAGGTGGGCAGGCCTTCATGAATATGTATACAAGTATATGAGATATATATGTATATATATACGTAACACCGAACGTGAGCCTAGAGAGTTCCACTATATTAAGTTTACTCGTTGAGCACTAGGGCGACCTTTCGTCAAATGTTGACAAAGTATTTTTTTGGGTTTTTAGGATTAAATTGTTTAATCCGATAATTCATGAGATGAATTGAATTAATTAATTTTATATCAAGAATTGATATAAATGTATTGTATAATTAATGTAAATTTGATTTACATTAAATTAGTAATTATTTTGTGAATTAATTAATTGTTAAATTAATATACAATATTAATTACTTAGCTTATACAATTAATTAATTAAAACAAAATTGAATTATTTGGTTAAAGTAACTAAATGATTCATAAATGTAACTTAGTTACTAAAGTTGGTGAGATTATATTTAACTTGGTTGAGTTAAATTTTTGAATATTGTTTTATGGGAAAAGATTCCCTTAAACCATGGTTTAAATGAAGCTTTGAGGTTTATATTTTATTAATTTTAATTATATAAAAGAAAATGAAAAACAATTGCTTTGTTTTTTTCCTCTTTGGCTCACTGCTTGCCCGAAATAAATAAAAATTTTTTTTGGGCTTCTTTTCTCAACTTACCTACTGCAGTTGACCAACAAAAAGTAATATAAAAGAAAATGAGAACAACAAAGTCTAAGGGCTTTACTTTTTCTTCTCTCTCTCTGCCGAAAAGAAAGCAATTTTCCTTTTCCTTGCTTTTGCTCCTCTTGCCGAAAGAACAAGAGAAGAATTAATTTTGTTTTTCAAAATCAAGCCTATATCTCACCAAAGGTCACCCAAATAAATTATCATGAGCATATAATTAATCCTTAGAGTTAGGGGTTGATTATTGTTCTTGAAGTTTTCTTTTCCTAGGGTTTTAAGAGTAAAATTTGGGGAAAATTGGTTGCTACTCTTGAGTGATCAAACCACATTTTGATCACCAAGATTTGTTCTTGGAGGAGCTCAATTGGTGGAGATAGAAGGAAGCTCAATTTGGTGGAGGAAGAAGGGATTTGAAAGGACTCAAAGCTTGGAGAAATGGAAAAGCTTCAATCAATTGGCAAAGCTTGTGGTAAATTTAATTTGTAAATTTATTGTTCAAATTCTTGATGATTGTGTTGTTGAGAAAATTGTTGTGGATTTGTTGGATTAATAGGAAGCATGTTAGTGAGGAATTAGAAGCATTTGAGTGTTGAAAATAGTATATAATTGATATGTTATTTTGAATGCTTTGGAATTTTTTCAAGAGTTGGAAAATTATATTGTATGCTTGAATTAATTTTTTCAAGTGTTGGAAAATTAATTTTAGTAGTTTTGGATTATTTCAAGTGTTGGAAATAATTAGGATGCTTAGTTTTAATTTGTCAATAGTTGATAAATTGATTAAAGTGTGTTGAAAATTTTAAATGGACTTATGGTAATTTAAATACATGAAAATGTTTTAATGCATTGGAAATTTTAAGTTTGTAATTAAAAATTTTAAACCCACTTTTTAAGGACTACCCAAGCTAAAACAAAAAATATATATATATTTTACTCGCTCGCGATTTGATCTCGGGCTAGTTTCCGATGCGCTCGATTTTGTCCGTTCCTCACACAACAAATGCGAGTGCAATGACTGAACAAATGAATGGTCGGCCTAACATCATCAAAGGATTTCAGTAATAACCAAACCTGAAAGCAATTAAATCTTTTCACTCATCCCATGTGTCATTTTATGAAGCAGTTCCGAACAAAGAATTTATGGATCCAATTCCAAAACACAGACGATATACGATAAAAATGCGTATGTGTATATTGAAGGATATAAAAAATTGTGAAGGATTCTAAATGAAATAATTACGCAGTAAGATTTGTTGTCAACATGAAAAACTAAACAAAATGCTAACAACACTGTTTAATAGAAACTAGATAGTAATATCTATTCATTTTCCCCATAGCAGGTCCAAGTTTCATTAACTGGGTTTTCATCATCTTAACAATTTCATAAATGAGAGAACGCATAACCCCGGAAGCTTATACTTGTTTCTCTAGCTCAGTTCATTGCTAGTCTTGTTACAGGAGTTGCAGGCATATTGTGTACAAACTACTACATATATGTTTACGAAATTACGAGTAACTAGGAATGTATCGAAACAGAGGGTTAGTATAAAATAGAACTTTCAGTACCATTGAATGTCTAACTCACAGTACACTCTCAATCATAAGATCACAATGTTCTTGGAAAACTTCAATAGTTATGGATACCGGATTATCATTTATCAGTTAGAACACATTCCATCAATATATTGTCAACCACAGTCCTGCAGTAATCATATAATTTAGAAGACAGACATGGAATTCAAAAGATAAAAGTGTTGTATGTTTATTATTTTATTAATAAAACCAACTTGGAAAAAAATTAATTTTTTAAAAATAAAATTCTAATATAAAAAGAAGTAAAAGTTTTAAAATTTAAATAGTAGCAGGCTCGGCTGCTTTCTCCAGCACCACCTCCAAAGATTGCAATTTTCCATCACCATCCCCCTTATCACGGCTTTCTCCGGCTCCGCTGCACCTCAGCATCATCGACCGACTTCTCCAAGCAATCCCCACCGTCCAAATTTCCCTGATCCATCATCTCTTCATTCTCAACTTTCCCTTCTTCTTCCCGACGATTACCCTCTTTACTCTCCTCTAATTGAACCTGAAGCGACAACGACCCATTAATTTTAACGGCTTCATCATCTTGTTTGGAATTGGAATCGGGGTTTAAAGCGATACCGCTGGAGTTGGCGGCGGCGGCGGCTGGAGAGAGGTGGCGAAGGCAAGAGAGAGCTCTGTTGCGACGGTTCAAAAGGGTTTTGAAATCTTTGAGTGATATTCCCGGCGACGGCATTAGCCACCGACGAGGCACGTCTGGGACCCTGTGCAGGTTCCCTCTGTACAGAGATATTGCCACCATCTTTATGGACGATTCTTGATTCTCGGTTCTCGTTTTGTCTTTTTTTAAAGCTTACGTACAATATACCAAAGGTTGTTATCAACTGATTTGTCGGTTTTTATGGTTAAAACAAACGACTGGCCGTACTCGCGGGTAACCAAATTATTCACGAATGAAACATCTATTTTATTTTTTAAGCTTAAAAATATGTATTAATTCAATATCAAAGTTATTAACTGTTGACGGCTGATTTTGGTCTCAGGGTAATATGAAAATATCACTCCCGAGACGATCCTCCCTCAATAGTGAATTTGTTTGGTTATGGGGGACCAAAAGCAAACTTAGCAAAAGACAGATAAATGCACTAATCAACAAGGAGATTTAACGTGGTTCGGCGGATCTTGATCCGGCCTACGTCCACGGACACAGAACGGATTATATTTTATTACTGAGGTATACTTCTCTGATATTTCTTGTGTTACAAATCTGATCGCAATGATCTTGATATTGATCTCATATTGATTCTCCTTCCCTCTACACTCACTCTACCCTTCTATTTATAATGGTGTAGAAATCAGATTCTCTCTCCTACAAGAATTTCCTAGTTGAAACAATTTCATTTTCCCATAAGGATTCCTAATTTAAAACTACCTTCACTTCCTTTATCCTATTTGGACACGGACTCATCAGTTTTCCCCATGAAAATAGGATAACTTGTCATCTTATCCGCAAGAATATGGTGTCATCTTCTGGAGCATATCTCGCCATATTCCCGGTCTTCATGAGGTCGGTCACGATGGTCTTTTGAACTGAGAATGTCGCTGTCGATCTGATAATGCCTGGTCATCTGATCTTTAAGTGGTCGGGTTACCGATCATAAAGTGCTCGGTCACTTACTGTTTGGCTTTTAGTGGCCGGGTCGGCATTAATGATCTCGATCAACAAGGGAGTTACCCTTTTACCCCTGTCGTACTGTTTAAATATCATAGTGCTTAAAAAACACCATCAACATTAACTATTAATTTATTTTTCTCCTCCATAATTGGAGAGCAAGAAACTGAATTTAAGGTTTAAATATCTAACATTATACTGGTCCCAATGGACGTGGTGTGATGATATAAAATTAGGATCTCACATTGAGGTATGAGTTCGAATCCATGAAATATTTTTTCTTGTAAAAGCCTGTAACTATGAGTTTTACATGTTCCGTTTGTTGAAGCCAGCAAGCAATCTTTTCACCGAAAGTTTGAAAAGATTGGCATGCAGTAGGCATGCAAAGTTGAGATGCATGCATTTGTGAGCTGTAAACATGTTCAGCAAGTGACAAACCACGTGGCACTGTTCACGCGGTTTGGGCACTATAAATCAGAGCTTTGAGGACCATTACTTGCATCCCGAAACGTGAGTGTAGAGAGTTGAGTGAAGTTTGAGAGTTTTTTATAAAGCTTGAATTGGAAGCTTTGTAATTCTTTGTTTCGTATAATAAAAAAGAGTTTTCTCTCACATCTCCTCTATTAGTGTGTGTTTAATCACAACAAGTGGTATCAGGAGCTACGGTTCCACGGAGGGATCCCGAAACTCAGAAACAGAGGTTCGGTTCGGAAAGTCGGTTCCGACGAAAGTTGTCGAAAATCGATTTTGAGCATACCATCGGACTTTTCACGGCGAGACGAGCACGGTGATATTTTCCGGCGATCGATCGGAGGTCCAGAACTGCGTCACGCGCCGCACGCGCCTTGCAGAGGCTGTCCCACGCGCTCTCAATCGCATCACGCGCGTCATGCGCTGCTCAAGGAAGAAGACGACCACGTCAGCCGCCACGTGTCGTCCAGTCAGCGCCACGTCAGCAGCCCAGTCAGCAGTCTACGTCAGCAGACCAGTCAACGGCCACGTGTGCATCCAGTCAGCGCCACGTGTCCGCCACGTCAGCATATCTGCCACGTCATCAGTGTCTGGTAAATTTCAGATAGGTCCCTGAACTTTCTGGAAATTACAATTTAGCCATTATACTTTCAGAAATTTTCAATTTAGTCTCTGAACTTTTCCGTAATTGCTCTTTGGCCCCTGAACTTTCGGAAATTGCACTTTGATCCATGTAATTTCTGAAATTTGTAATTTGGTCCCTGTGTCGGATTTTGACAAATGAAGTGTCATTTCCACCATTTTCGACCATTCCGGACGCAACGGTGAGGTCCATTTTTTGAAATTCTGCTTAGAATTTTTTATGATGGAGGGGAGCAACGGAAAAATGGTCTTGTTAACCAGTACCAATTATTTCACATGGAGAGGAAGGATGAAAGACCTTCTGTATGTGAAGGACTATGATGAATCGGTATTTCTGGAGCAGAAACCAGAAGGAATGACCGATGGAAAGTGGGGTAATCTTCACCAGAAAATATGCAGTACTATTCGTCAGTGGATCGACGACAGTATCGTGAACCATGTTAGTGAAGAGACAAATGCACGTGTCTTATGGGGAAAGCTGGAGGAGCTTTTCCGAGCAAAGACTGGAAACAACAAGCTGTACTACATCAAGAAGATGATGGGTTTGAAATACCATGAGGGTACAGCTGTGGCGGACCATATCAACGATTTCCTCGGAACCATGAAGGAATTGTCTGGATTGGGCATAGACTTCGGAGATGAGGTAAATGGCTTAATACTTCTTAATACGTTACCAGAATCTTGGGAAACGTTCAGATCTACGGTGATAAATTCAGCCGCAGATGGGAAAGTCACTATGGAGATGGCAAAGACCAGGATCTTCGAGGAAGAAAGATGATGAGAATGCAGGAGTCAGCATCAACCTCAACCTCAGAAGCTCTAGTGACGGAGAAGAACACTAGAAGGGGGATGAGTAAAAGCCGAGGCCCAGGGAGATCAGACAAGAACCGGAGGAAATCAAGAACGGGGGATATTGAGTGCTATCACTGCAAGAAGAAAGGCCATATGAAGCGGGATTGCTACAAACTGAAGAACGAGCAGTCCAGGAGAGATGGTGACTCTAACCAAGAAAGAGTTGCTACTACCACCGAGAAGACCTCCAAAGACTTCTGCATTATGTTCTTCCAGAATTGAAGAACGGGGATGAAGATACTACGCAGGCGGAATGTTCTTCCAGAATTGAAGAACACACACTTACGGAAGTGTGAACACTGCATGGCTGGAAAGCAGAACAGAGTGTCATTCCAGAGCTCCCCGTCTCAACGGAAACCGGAGGTACTAGATCTCATACATTCAGATGTATGTGGTCCGATGCAGACACGAACACTTGGAGGGTCACTGTATTTTGTGACATTCATTGATGATCATTCAAGGAAGACATGGGCATACACCTTGAAGAGAAAAGATCAAGTGCTGGGAGTGTTCAAGGAGTTTCATGCTCTGGTGGAGAGAGAAACCGGCAAGAAACTGAAGTGCATCAGAACAAACAACGGTGGAGAATACAGAGGTCCGTTTGATCAGTACTGCAAGACGCAAGGAATCCGACATCAAACGACACCTCCGAAGACACCTCAGCTGAATGGCTTAGCTGAGAGGATGAACAGAACCTTGTGCGAAAGGTCAGAAGCTTGCTGTCACAAGCCAAGCTGCCGAAGACATTTTGGGGGGAGGCACTCAACACAACAGTACATATTTTGAACATGTCCCCAGCGGTCGCACTGAAAGGTAATGTTCATAACCAAGCTTGGACAGGTAAAGAAGTGTCATACGAACACTTGCATGTATTTTAGTGCAAAGCTTATGTTCATATCCCAAAGGACGAGAGATCCAAGCTTGATGCAAAGACGCGACAGTGTGTCTTTATTGGCTATGGTCATGATGATTTCGACTACAAACTGTATAATCCTGTGGAGAAGAATATCGTCAGAAGCCGATATGCTGTCTTGTTGAAGACCAGACCATAGAAGATATCTGGAAGGAGATGAAGACAATGCCCCAGCAATACAAAAATGTGAATCCAGAACCTCACACACCGGTGCCAGTACGAGTTGAAGATGAGGTTCCCAGACATGAGGGTACATGTGATGAAGCTCCCAGAGATGATGATCATGATTAACCACCAGTACCAGAAGCTACACCAACAATTCCACAGAGAATGTCTGACAGAGAGAGGCGACCTTCAACCAAATACTCTGCATATGAGTATGTGCTGCTTACTGATGGGGGAGAACCCGAGAGCTACCAAGAGGCTGTGGAAACAGAAGACAGAGAAAAGTGGGAGGAAGCCATGCAAGATGAGATGAAATCTTTGCATGACAATCACACTTTTGAGTTTGTGAAATTGCCAAGAGGCAAAAGGGCTTTGAAGAACAAATGGGTGTACAGGGTGAAACAACAGGAGCACACTTCACAACCCGATACAAAGCCAGACTAGTCGTCAAGGGATTCAATCAGAGGAAAGGCATTGACTTTGATGAAATCTTCTCTCCAGTTGTGAAGATGTCATCCATCATAGTAGTACTCAGCTTAGCAGCAAGCCTCGATCTGGAGGTTGAGCAGATGGATGTCAAGACCGCATTTCTTCACGGAGATCTGGAAGAAGAAATTTACATGGAGCAACCAGAAGGCTTCAGAGTCAGCGAGAAAGATGACTATGTGTGCAGACTCAGGAAAAGCCTCTACGGTTTGAAACAGGCACCGAGACAGTGGTACGTGAAGTTCGAGTCAGTTATGGGGGAGTAGGGATACAACAAGACAACTTCAGACCATTGTGTTTTCGTTCAGAAATTTTCTGACGATGACTTTATCATCTTACTGTTATATGTAGATGATATGTTGATAGTTGGCAGGAATCAATCGAGGATTGATAATTTGAAGCAGCAATTGAGTAAGTCTTTTGAGATGAAAGACTTGGGGTCAGCTAAGCAGATTTTGGCATCAGGATCGGTCGTGATCGGAAAGCCAAGAAATTATACTTGTCACAGGAGGAGTACATCGAGAAGGTACTTCAGAGATTCCAGATGGACAAGGCTAAAGCGGTTATCACTCCTCTTGCTACCCACTTTAGATTGAGTACACAACAGAGTCTCTCTACTAAGTCAGAGAATGAGGAAATGAAACAGGTTCCATACACCTCAGCAGTGGGAAGTCTAATGTATGTCATGGTGTGCACGAGGCCAGACTTAGCACACGCAGTTGGATTGGTCAGCCGGTTTATGTCAAATGCAGGACGGGAACACTGGAATGCGATCAAATGGATCATGCGGTATCTACGAGGCACATCCAAAATGAGGTTATGTTTTGGAAGCAGTGAACCAGTGTTGATGGGCTACACCGATTCAGATATGGCAGGAGATGTGGATACCCGAAAGTCTACTTCGGGGTATCTGATTACTCTCTCAGGAGGAGCTGTGGCATGGCAGTCAAGGTTGCAGAGGTGTGTTGCACTCTCTACAACAGAGGCAGAATTCATTGCAGTTACAGAAGCTTGCAAATAATTGTTATAGATGAAGACATTCGTCCAGGAATTAGGTTTCAAGCAGGAGAAGTACATTTTGTACTGCGATAGCCAGAGTGCTATCTATCTCGGAAAGAATTCGACATTTCATTCGAGGTCAAAACATATCGATGTGAGGTATCACTGGATACGAGACGTCCTGAGCTCCAGGCTGATAGAACTCAGGAAAATTCACACCAACGACAACGGTGCCGATATGTTCACGAAGGTTTTACCGAAGGAGAAGCTCGAAATCTGTCGTGCCATAGCCGGGATGACAAAACTCTCCACATAGTCAGAGTGTGGAGATACAGAGAACTACGATTGGCTTGATCCCATCTCAGGGTACGTAGGCAGTCATACAGATGCAGCCAGGGGAGGATCCTTTTGGAAGGGTTCGATTTGGATGATTAATGGTCGGCTCAGATTTTGAGGAAATCTTCACCGAGGGGGAGATTTGTTGAAGCCAGCCAGCAATCTTTTCACCGAAAGTTTGAAAAGATTGGCATTCAGTTGGCATGCAAAGTCAAGATGCATGCATTTGTGAGCTGTAAACATGTTCAGCAAGTGCCAAACCGCGTGCTTTGAGGACCATTACTTACATCCTGAAACGTGAGTGTAGAGAGTTGAGTGAAGTTTGAGAGTTTTTTGTAAAACTTGAATTGGAAGCTTTGTAATTCTTTGTTTCGTATAATAAAGAAGATTTTTCTCTCACATCTCCTCTATTAGTGTGTGTTTAATCACAACACTGTTTAAGCTCGAAAATGATGGTTTGACGGTAAAAAAAATAAATCTAACACTATGTCGCCCTTTTTGTCATTTTTTTAAGTGACAAAAAGAGATTTAGAGCAAGCGAATGCCTAATCCACGAGTTCGCTTATCTTAGTGTTAACTCATCCAAGATTGGTAAAAGACTCATGGCTGAGATGGGAAAAGATAGCAGCAAAGAGTTACCGATGGTCCCCAAGGGGTGTGGCTTGGTGGTGTAGGGTCCAAGATCTCACCTTGAGTTTCTGGGTTCGAATCCAGGGGATGCACTTCTTGTAAGAGCCTGGGACAGCCGGTGGTTTTACCTGCGCTGCGGCCCAGAATTGGTGGTTTGGTGGCGGGGTTTCCATTGTTTCCAAAAAAAAAAAAAAAAGAGTCACCGATGAGTTCCGAGGAGTAAAAGTTTGGTGGGTATCAAGCAGAGTTATGCCACCATCAAGGAGCATGTTGTATTAACAGGAGAAGAGATATTACAGGCTCACATTTCATAAGCGGTAAGTTGTCTAGTTATAAGCAAACTATGTGGAGTCATATTGTGTTTGAGCTTCCTGCATTATTTGAGACAATGGCGTTGGAGCTAGAGAAGAAGCAGGAGATTATTGAAGGTCTTGTTACTTTCAGCACAAGTAAAGAATTTTATGCAAGGACTGGGAAGGCTTGGAAAACAGGGTATCTTCTTTATGGTCCTCTAGGAGCTGGGAAGTCTACTATGTTACAGTGATAGAACATATATAGATTGCTCGCTTGATCTAACAGGTCAGAGGAAGAAGAAAGCTGAGAAATTGTCGGATGATGAGAAAGAAAAGCCGGATAAGGAGATTTCGCGGAAAGAACTAAAGGAAGAAGGCAGCAGCAAAGTTACTGCAGTTTCCAGGGATTCAAAGTGCTTGCAAGATTTATCTGAATGCATGGTTTGATACAATTCAAAAGCCGATGGAAGAGACCAAGATCACATCTGCTGATGTTGCTGAGTATCTTATGCCTAGAAATGTCTTTCAAGCTTGATTCAAGCTCGAGGAAAGAAGGAAGGAAGAATCTTTTGTAATGCATAACCATCTACCATTCAAGCTTGGGATGGTAATATGATCGGTTATTTTAGATATCATATACTATCCGATGGACAAAACTAGATCCGATATCTGAAATTTATTAGATGGTGGTAGGATTTCGATTTGAAAATTAAGTAATCAAAATGATTTTCGATATCCGATCAAAATATTAAAAAAAATTATAATATTACTAATAAAAATGATTTTTCCAGATAATAAATTTCAAATTTGTTTCTTTTTAATTTTAAGTTTCTTAATTATAGTTGGATACATATATCAACCATGAATTTTTTTCAATTATAGATAAGTAATGAATATTGGATATATATTTTGATCAATTTCGATAAAAATAATCGGATATCTAGCCATTGTGATCTATATAACCCATTCAATTCTTGAGAAGGGCTATTTAAGCAATATATTCAAAAAATCCAATACATTGCAGTAACATGAACCAGAGCAATTCAAATCCAACTACACCACTTCATATTTATATATAACATAACATAATAGAGTGAAACTTGAAAGAGCATAAGACTTGTCGAACCAGTAAGAGAAACAACAGTTACCATTTGAGGGAGGATGGGTTCAATTACAACAAAGATAACATTTTCTAACCTCAATATATACCAACAGACCCAACCAACCCAAAAGCTCAAGAGGCAGCAGATCATAATCATACTCATGATCATGAAATATAAACTACAGCACTTGAACATCTAAAAGCCAAATTTATCAGTTACAAAATTAGTTTAAGGTTATTGTACATTAATGGGATAAACTAAATAACTCTTCGTAGGTTTCTTTGAATCTAGACTTGCTAAAAAATGACTACCTAATCTACATAGCTCACAGCATTGTGTTGCTCCCTGCAGCAAATATTGGAATGAATTGCATCATGCGAGCTGCTTATATTAAGCCGTGAAAGGGCTCTGATTGTAACTTCCACGATGAGCTTAATCCAAAATTTCGAGTTCTTACTATCATACACTAAGCTTCCCCAAGAGAGAACTAAAACTCTTGCTTTCCAGCATACTGGGGAAGCTCTATAAATCACCTGTATCTTCATCTTTTATCGAGTTCGGACCATCGTCAAAACCAGAAACTGGGGCAAGCTCATTTAGGTCAAGGAACCGTCTCTTTTTTACACCCTCAACTTCAGTTTGGCCGGGGCTATTTGGTTTCTCCAGCGGCTGGCTTTGCTCATTCTCAGCTGTCTCAGCATAACCTTCAACTGGTTGATCAACTTTTATTTCCTGGTCACCGTTGTTGCCATCTGACTCTGGACTGCCCACTGAATACTCTGCATCCTCACTTGCATCCGAGTGTTTATCTGACCCACTGGATTTATTGGGCTTTGCCGACTCTGTATCTGATTCTGACAACTCATACTGTCGGTAATTAATGCAGTTTCTGGAGGCTCTTTTACTGCGTCTTAGACCTGACTGGAGCTCATCTACCGACCTCAATTTAGTTTCCCTCCGAGTACGGCCTGGCAATTTCTTAACTTTTTGAGGCTCATCACTGTCCTCACTGATACTCAAGGATTCTTCTTCCTCCTCCTCGTCTTCAGGATTTTCTTCATCCCAATGGTACTCTTCGTCTCCTTCCGAGCTGCTGGACAGCTTTCTTTGTTTACGTTTCCTCAGATATTCATCATCGTAAACAACTTCTCCAACTATATCATCATCACTGTCAAAATCTGCTTCATTATCTGAAACAGCTTCAATGAACTCTTTTACTGAATATCGTTGAGGCCTCTGTCTTCTCCGATTGCTACTCATATTTATGTAACAGAGTTAATTTATTTTCAAGTCACAAGGCACAAAAAACACACAGAAACTTATCTTACCTTCTGTCCAATGATTCAGGTTCATGATCTTCATCAAGCTCATCATAATCTAGTGAATTAGGAGACAACGCATTGAAAGTGACATGTTCAGAGGCATCCAAAGAATCACTCCATTTACCATTCATGAAAGCTTCAGACCTAGAATCAACTTCTATTCTTTGATTAGGCTCCGGAGATGGTGGTTTCCGCCTGATATAAAAGTAGAGAATGAGAAAATCAATCAACAGATTATTGTACAAATAAAAAGATACATTTTTTTCCTTCTAAAACGCTCTATTGAATGTAAACTCAAAAACAAGTGTCCGGGGATCATCTCCATACTTGGTTATCTTGATTGCCTCATTGATTGATCGGTCATAATCATCTGCAAAAATGTTTGACATGTCAGAATTCCTCAAATCCATAATCCCAAAAATTGGGGCCTTGTAACAGGAAGTAGAACAAGATATTAAGAAAATAAAGAAATTTGTTGCTCTCACCGAAAGTGTAAGTGACAGGTTTTCTGTCACGAAGGGAGCGTCCGGGACCAAACCCATCAACATTCAGGAAGTTATCAAGGAGTAAAGCTTGTCTGTGCTGCTTTTTCAGCAATTTCTCTTTCCTCTGAGAACATAAAACAGCAAATGATACTATATCATTATTTACTGAAGCCAAAAAACGGAGACCACACTTGATTGAGAAACATAACAAAATGAAAGGGAAAAGATGAGGCAATTCTTTTTCCCACTAGTTAAGAAAACAGAATTATGTAATAAGATGTTGGGAAAAACGCAGTTTCACACACCTTATGTTCCTTCTCAATTTCAGGAAGCATGTCATTCTTTAACTTCTTCCCTAGAGAAGCTTCAGTTCTATTTTTACTTGAGAAAAGCTTTTCCTGCAGCAGTAGTATGAAAAATTTAAAATAGTATAAGATACAAAACATAAAGGAAAAAAACCCATTTCACGTCGTCTCTGAATATCTGGTAATTGACAATATTTGACACACTTAGAATCTCACAACACATAAAAGCCAAAAACTCCAATTTACACATGGACAGAATTCTATAAACATACAGAAACATCTTGAAATTCTTCCAAATTAGTTGCAATTGTTTCCCACTGGTATGTAGCATTAGGAAGGACACGGGAACCCTTGGCTTTCACTTTCTTCACCTCAACTTTTCTTATATCCCTGTACAACCGATGACCTACTACTGGATCATCTTCATACCTGAACCAACATGTAGAGAGAATATATAACCAATATCATAACATCATTGTCAAATACAAAATAATCTCTACTGATAACATGAGAAGTTATCCAGTCAATTTGAAACTAGAAATTGCCAAAATTATTGATCGATCTTTATGAAAAGCTTAACCATGTTACCAATTACCAGAAATTAATTCCATTTGAATCACCCCCAACACGTGCTTTACGAAATGCCAAAAGTTGAACTCCATGTTTAAGTGAATTGTCAATGTAGTTCCGGATATCTTCTTGCTGCAGAATATGACTGAGTTTCAGTTCCTTAAAAAAATCAACAAACACTAGAAAAATAATAGAACAACTAATTGCCACATTTATTCAACAGCTAGAACCATAAGGTTTTTGTTGGGAAAAAATGAAAATGAAAAATGGTTCAAGATGGAGGAGAATGGATATAGAATTAAAAAAAACAATATATTGTCATGACAAGTAATGTATCAATTCTCAAATAAAGAGAATAAGCCAGCAAAAAGCCTTCCACATATGCCAAAAAGCAACTGATTAGGATGGTGATAAAGATTGTCCATATAACTATCACTTGCTTACGAAATTAACAGAGGTTTTAGATAAAGCAAAAGAAGTTTATATCGAATTTTCAACCTTTCACAATCAAACAAGTATATAACAATAGATTTCACAATTGGATTTTAAATCAACATGTAGCATTAATCCCCGAAGGTTAGCCTTCAACCCACAAAGAAAACCCAGAAAGAAGTACCATAGTATATGTTATTTTTACAAGTAGAGACTATGCTGACAAAATCGGAGGGCATCAATTTAAATCAAAATAAAAAACATGGAATAGATTGTATATATGAATAGAAACAATGTCTACAAGAGACAAGTTGAGGAATTATTAGTAGCAGACATCCAAAAGCTGAACCTAGTTTTAAATTAGATCAGTAATCGACACACACATTTAACATGGATTCCAGAACTGTTTGAAAAGGAACTGCTTCTGAAAATAAAGGGTGACTCTTTTCAGCAGATACAAGGTAAGCTATGATTTATGATAAAAGATGTTGATTGATAGAAACTAGAAAGTAGCATATTCAATATATCAGTGCAAGGAAGATGAGAATATAACAGTATTAAAAGCGATGACGGCAATATAAAAAATATATTAAGATAATATTTCAATTTCAAAAGGGCTGTCACTCCAACTTGACGCAATATATGTGCTTCTCAATGATGTGCAATAAAGAAACATACCAAAAAGAAGGACCTATCTGATTCCAGCTGAGGAGGAAACACAAAACTACAAACTGAATCCCCAAAAGGACGAGGGTTAAGCAATGGAACAATAAAACGCGGCCAATAATTTAATAAGAAATAAGGTTCTTGCTACAGTTGAATAGCGTCAAAAGATTCACGATCCAACTTTAAGTAGTTGGAATGAAGACTATATTGGATGAGCGGTGTTTTGTACGTACAGATTCACCAAAATCTTGATTAAGTGTTATGTATGATGATAAATAAATCAGTATAACAAGTTTCAAGACGCAGTAGAGGGAATGCCAAATGGCAAGTACTTATTTGCAGAGAGTTTTTTTTACTAACAACAGTAATACCTCAACACGAATATCACAAAGCGCTTTCAAGATCACCACACGAACCCCAGGATCAAGTGTTTTATATACTTCAACCTCCATTCTAAAACATTAGCATGAACGTATAACATTAGCAACACAGAGATAATCATGTGCTAAGTATTTCAAAGATACATAAACACTCACCCATGCGAAGCAACAATAGGAAGATCCCCTTCTGCAACCTGCAATAAGATTATAAGCCCATGTTACTTGTTAGCAATGAACTATTATGCATGACGCTTTATTGTCATCAGTCATTAAGAGCACAATAATCTAATTACCCAATGCCACCAGTCTCTTAATTTTCGGCATAAAACAGTAACCCAGGTATCACGTGTGAGGGCTGTTCGTGTAATAGGAGGGATTGCCTATAACAATGAGAAAACAAATAAGCAGTAGCACTTAGATTAGTAAATGATAGTAACATAAAAAAAATATTAAAATTTTCCAACAACGTTCCAAGAACAGGTCAGAACGCATTACAAAATCATGGAAAATGTTGATTACAAAACACATAGGATCCCAATCAAATATGCCTTGGATCTATTGAAAACATTACTCAGATTTTATCATTAGATGTAGTATTCAATACCCAAGGTCTATCAACTAAACCAGCCGTGAGAAATATTAAAAGATCAATTTCACCAACGTCATTTGTTATCTTTTAACCCCTTCAAAGATGGAATTTCTCTTGTCAAAATTCTCAACCATCAGGTTCAAATCCAATCATCAATTCCGCACAAAAAAAATTTTGGCCACCTAGAAGTAAGAAGTCCATCATTCAGATAGAAGAAATGGAAAACAAAATAGGTAGCAAAACTGCAAAAGCCCTAGCAGCTACAGAAGAAACTTTGACACAGAACAGAACAGACACCATGAAGATAAACCTACTCTAAGGCTTCTCACCATTATACTAGAGCATTATCCTCATTAGTGCTTAAAACGGCCCGAAAGACCAGAACATTGCACTAACTAAAACAACATTCCTAGGACAATTTAACAAGTCTAGTCATTTTGAATTATCTAACTATGTCAACACTCTGGATTTAAATTATACAAAAGCAAAACGGCTCATAGAATAGCACTGATTTCAGCATCAGATCAGTCTACAGAAACAAAAAGTGGAAACTACGAGTTTTGCAAATTCATTATAAGAAGAATCATACAATAAAACCTTCTAGATGTTTCTTGTTCTCAGCTCTGTCCAGCACCAGGGTAAATTTTCTCCCGTAAATTTTTTTTCACATTATAAGAATCTAAATGTGCTCCAAGGTGAGAGAAACCCAACACTCTTTTGCCCACTCTACAAAAATCTTCTTCATATGTTGCTCACAATCATTTTTCTCCTCAGCGGCACATGAGGATTAACTAATCTACGGAATGTACTCATGGAACACATTGCAGCATTTGTAATCATAAATCAAACGAACATAGCTCGTTGCTTTTACAGTATCGTGGAATTTTATCCGTGCTGTAGTAACCAATCAAGGGAATAAACAGATCAATTGTACAGTTGAATTGAACCCTACGCCAAATATTAAAGCATCGGTATTTCGCTTCGTTTTGAGAGAAAATTACTAGTTACAAACATATCATTCAAATTTCAAGCGGATAGTTTTTACCATCCATTATATGAAAAAAGCTTCATCAAATGATAATCGCATTCCCATCAGCCTTCGTCACATTATAAGCTAATTCTCAACTCAAAATACATCATGCCACATGCCCAAGTACTTTGGTTCTTCACAATCTAAAGAACATCCTAACCAAAATATCAACATAAGCACCACAAAACCTACAATCAAGCACTAAATTTGCAAGTACATTACCCTTCTTTAGTTGAAATAATGCTAAATAAAACCACAAAAGTACAGGCATTCCCACATTAAGAACTGCACTAATGACTAAAAAGAACTGACCCTGAAGAAAAAAAAGGTTAAAAGCACCAACCTTCAAAATTGGAATATGAATATCACTCAAAGTATCATTTGGAGTAATCAATGCAGTCTCGAACTCCTCTGCCGAAAACTCAGCTGTTACATTCAACAAAGGCCTAAACACCTAACATAACAACACAAAAGGAGAGGAAAAAAAACATCACTTCACTTCACTTCACAAAACCACAAAAACTGAAAATTTGCAAAACAACAAACACTCACATGCAAGAAATTAAGTACGGAAGCTAACTCCCACATGGCCCGGAGATTCCACCGCGGCAATTGCGACGGCGGAGGGTCACCGACCAACGGCGTGACAATCTTACTATCAGGACTGCATTGATGCGGCGGGGACTCATCCAACCTCTCTCTTTGCTCCTTCTTCTTAGGCTTGCGCTCGATCACCGCCTGGGACGCGACGTAGAGCCGCTGAGCGGTACGTAGAGTGCACGCGCGGGAGGGGCGGTTGCTTCTATTAACAGGCGGAATCGGGGCAGTAGTAGTGGTAGCAGCAGCAACGGTGTCGTTTTGAGGGGAGTGAGCGGCGTCGTCGTCGTTAGGGATCGGAGAAGCAGGGGTGGATTCGAGGGACATAGCTAGGGGAGGGTGAGATCGTGAGGGTTTTAGGTTAGTTACTGTGAGGTTACATGTAGAGGATCATTATCCTGGGTTTAGGCATTTAAGTAAATTAATTAATTAATTAAATTTTTTTTTTTGAAAGAAAAGAAAAGCAAATCAAATTGAAATAAGATTAAACGTTGTTTGTGTTAAAACTTAAAGACTCTTTAGAAGCTGAAGCTCTAACTGTTTTATGTTTTTATTCTTCTACTCTTCTGTTGTTGTCGTTGTTGTGTTTCGCGTGCGAGTGGAAATTAAGAGAACCAAAACAGAGAAGGAAAAGTGGGGCAGAGAAAGAAGAAGGGAGTGTGGAATTAGGAAGGAGAAGATACATTAGGGTTATTTTGGTCATTTTGTGGGTTGGTTGCTTTGGCTTCGTTGATTTTAAAACCTGGTGGTTAACCACCACTTAACACGTAAACACATAGTGAAATTAATTTTTTTTTTTTTTTAATTTAAAAAAAAAAAAAGCGATAAATTCTCGCTTTGTCTTTATATTTTGGGAAAAAAAATATTCATTAATCTTTATATTTTGATAAAATACCTCAAGACATTTATGTAGTTAGTTTTTTAATGATTATAAGTTATTTTTTTCCCGATTTTTTTTTGTTGTAAAAATAAGACATATCACATTTTTTATTAGTCTATATTTGAATGATATTATTATAAAATTTCGGGAAAAGAAACATAAGTTTCTTGGATATTTTCCAAAATATAATAACTAAACGAGCATTTAGTCCAAAATATAAAAGATTAAATAGATATTTATCCAATAAAAAAATCTATAAACATTTCAAGAGGGTTTTTAAATAAAAATAATGAGTGAGATAACTATCTAAACTTACGCGATCTTATTTATCTCTTAATTATTGAATTCCGCATAAAATAAGCTCCAACACTGATCCTAATTCATATATTACTTCACTTTGTAAGATACATCTCTCTCATTTTCATTCCTGATGTAGGAGTTGAATAAAATAAAATAAGAAAATAACATAAAAATTATGGTACAGTAGTCACTGTCTCAGCATCTAAGTTGCAGCTATCATGGCATGCTAGAAAAGAGCAAGCAAAGCAGCAACAATGAAGAGAAAAGGAAAAACCAAAGGGTAGTAGTAACTCAAACGGTTTGCATATGAATTGGGAGAAGCAGCAGGCCTTGGACTTGCACCAGCACCAGCACCAGCACCAGCAGTGGCATTTTCCTGAGAGCAAGTGTAGTTGCAACGACTAGGACGAACGACTCTGTAGACTCCATCGCTGGTTAGTATAAAGATATCCTTCCGGTTGTCCTCTCCGAATGAGTAAATGTAACCCAGATATGGAAGCTCAGTTCCTGGCAAGATCCTGCACTTTATAGGCGAATCGCGTGCACATCTGAAAGGAATTTTACTACTGGTAAAGTTGCCACTATTTTCAGGTTAGGAAACTTGTTCCTGAAGTTATCATATTAGAATTTTAGAATCAGTACTCTTTAGGACATCATCAATCATGTTCTTTTCTATACTGCAAAACAAAAGTTACCTTCCGGACAGGCATGGATCAGTTGCGGAACGATAGAAGTAGCCTCCGGTGATTGATGCTGAGCCTTCTTTCTTGTTTACATCAGAGTGTTTGTATCCCATAACTGGGAATATTGGGCTAATTGAATTTAAAGGTGTAGTAATTTCTCCAGGCGATGCTGGAGGAGTGAAACGATAAGGTCCCTCGTAAAGATTCCAGCCATAATTCCCACCTCTGGTGATGAGATCAATCTTCAATACATCCTGTTAATGATATGGTCAAAACTGTCAAACAAGCTGGAAAAATGGAGGAGTTGAATATTGTTCACAAACCTCTCCAACATCAGCACAGATAAAGTAAGAAGGACCTATCTGAATCAAAACTGCAGCGCCAAGGATTTCTTAATCCTGAAGCCTATATTTCAGGCCGCAAAGCACCATCTTCGCTGAAAGGATTGTCTTTGGGGATAGAGTAGTTTCCCCACAAACCAAGTTTCTCAATTTCAGCAGCATCTGGATATGATAGAAAAGAATCAGTGAGAAATGAATGGTTTAACAAAGAAATATGAAATAGGCAGCAGGCAGCAGGCAGTATTAACAACACGACTAAAGCAATGAAACGTCATGCTCACTTGGTATATTATCAACATCAAGCCTCATGATCTTTCCAACCAATGATTCTTGTTCTGGGAAAAGTTATAGGGATCGCAAGTGCGCCCACCATCTCCCATCATTAAGTATAAATACCCATCTGTTGGTCCAAAGAGTATTTGTCCACCATGATTGCCTCTAAATGGAAGGCCCATGGTAAATATCCTTCTCACTTCTGATGGATTGGCACTTTTTGCCTGAAAAGAGATCAAGAGTCTGTTAGAATCCTTGAATTACAATTTTATTAGGAAGAAATTGGATTGAAATTTGATGTGTATATGTATTCAATACCAAGGCAGGCTCAGATTTAGTGTCATTAACAGTATACTCAGCTATAACTGTTTGATACCGACATGGCTCGCACCAGTATCACCTCGTAGTTTAGAAGGATCACAATTCACATCTGAATAACATGAACATCTTCCAGCACATCCTGGCCACTTAACTTTATCACAGTTGAATGAAGCAAAGAATCTGCCATTTTTTCCAAAGTTGGGATGAAATGCCATACCCATCATCCCAAATACAGTACCATAGTGAACTTCATCAGTCAGATCTGCAAAGGGACTGGATCTATCAAGCTCCATAGTTTCTCCTAATCCTTGATCGGGAACAGTCGCCAACCAAATCTTGCCTGGTTGGTCAGATAAGAACACGCGATTGGACCCATCAGGGTGAGCAACCATTCCCAATTTTCTCAAGGCACATCCCATGTGTAGGGTTAGGCGCTCCAGGTTCACCATCAAAGCACACTGATCTATCAGTAGATGTTCCACCAAATGCATTGCAGAAATCAGCCTTTGACTGCCAGAACTCACTCAGTTTGGTGAAATTGGAATTTAGTGGCACTCCGGCTTGACCTTGTAATGAAGGCGAGAAGGGGGAATTACGGATAGATACATTCTGACATGTATCCCATACTTTAGAGCAGAAGCTACTAATTCTAGCTTTGCTGGACTGAGGTGAATTTGAACCAGTGGAGTTGCATAGTAGTGGAACTGGCCGAAATACAGAATTGGCTGTAAATAACTCCCCAGAAAACTGATCACATTTCTGTAACAATGGTAATGAAGTTAAAACTTTCAGCACAAAGGATTGATTTAGAAGAGAAGCACAGCCAGGATGAGAGATATTCATTGCTTGAAACTGCTTCAGCAATTGAGAATCTTCTGTTGAGTTGCAACATGTCTTGCCATTGTAAGGGCAGAAACTCAAACTAGTGTTCAGAATAATCGGAGGCCCTATATAAAATTAACTCGAGGAAAATAAGAAATCAAATGAAAATTCAACAAGACAATAATAACATAAACTGCCGCGTAAAAAAATTATAAAACCAAACAAGAATCAAATGAGAAACTCACTTGAATAAGTGCATAAAGGAAGGGAAAATGGAGGACCAAGAAGCAGTAGAAAGTTGGCAAAAAGAAAGACAATTGCAAGAACTCCTCCCATCTCCACCAAATGGACAGAGAGGAACAGGTTCTACAATATAACACACCTTCCTCTTAACAATCTTTTCCAAGTTTCATCTTAAGAAGCAAATGTGTTTAGTTGGTTGAAGAAAGATTATTTACATGCACAAGTTTTAGGTTTTGAAACATTCTTCCCAACACCAACTCCTAAATTTGTGCCACTCTTTGGCTTAGCTTCCAGAAGAAACACCATTTTCAAACCTTCTTCTATTTTTTCTCCTTTAAATATCACTCCACTATACCTTCACTTCACAACTATTTTCAACTTCCTCTCCTCACATCAGTTTCATTATTTTCTATCCCTTTCTCAAAAGCTTCTGACAATTTCCATCCCAAATGGACATACAAAAACAGATTCTACAATATAACACTCCTTCCTCTTATCAATCCATTAAAGATGAAGCAAAAGTGTTTGGTTGGTTGAAGAAAGATTATTCACATGCACAAGTTTTACTGGTTTTGAAACATTCTTCCTGAGAATTCGGGGTTATCCTAAGTTCTGACCCTATGCGGAATTACAGACAATAAGCAGGACAAGTCCTGTTACTGCTACTATGGAATTGCAACAGGCAACCACAACAATAAAATCCACAATATTAATTCAGTACAAATAATAAATTGCGGAAAAGAAAATCAATCACACAAAATTCAACACAATGATTTTGGTGACGAAGTGGAAAACTCTTCCGAGTAAAAACCACTCCGGGTATAGGCTACCACCCGAATCCACTATATCGAGAAAAACTTACAGCGATGGTCAAGACCTATGGTGGCAACTCCACCGACTCAAGTACCTCAATACTGCAAGAACTCAAGGCAACTCCTCAAGCCCGCGACCCACGGTTTTCTTCAGAACCTCTGAAGTCTCTGAGTAGATTATATCACCAATGATGTCGGAACTCCGACTACCAAACTTCCTCCTAAAGAACTCTAAAGGATTAGGGAATTGGGTTAAGTTGTGTTGAAGGTTTAACAAAGATTGGATTTCACCAAACAAATAGAAGACAGGAGATTCAAAGAGTCTTCAAGGTGAAATCAAAAGAGTTGAAAGCTGTTGAGAGGTTTTGGCTCAAAAGAAATATGCTTCAACTAATGAGAATGGCGGCTAAGGGTTATATTTATAGGTAGGGTGAAAACCTAGGGTTTTGCAGGCCAAAAACGCGTTCAGATCGCAGTCGCGTTCGAACGCTTACTAGAACGCTACACGAACGCGCCCTTTCTGTGAAGACTCGTTCGAACGTCAATCGAACGCACAACGAACGTGAACTCTCTGGAATGATCTTGTTCGAACCCAACAAGAACGAGACTCGAACATTTGCTCTCTGGAATTCCCGTTCGAACCCAATAAAGAACGTGCCACTAACTCCACACGTTCGAACCCAATTACGAATGCAACACCAACGCAACTCGTTCGAACACTGCAACGAACGCACCACGAACGCATGTCTGATGCACAGCAGCCAAACCCAGTCCGATTGCACAAAGATCTTCACGACATATTACAACTCAATTGAACTTATTTTGTCACGGACACATGCCAATAAAAATGGAACTCACAATCTCCCCCTTTGGCATTCCGTGACAAAATACTACCTAATACAAAGACTACGGTAATAGACCCAAAAAGCAAATAGTCAACTGTCAACCATCAAAACAGAGACTTATTACAAATGGACTCGATCTAACACCTAACAAAGTAGTCTTGAAAGAAATGCCACCGCAGCAACATACCTGCTACCTGAAACATCCACAAACAACAATATACCGTGAAAAGCATTGGGATAATCAAGTAAAACATAAAGCAGGTAAAAATCTCATGCATGTACAAGTAGAAATCCTCTCCCCTATATATTAAGGCTCTCCCCCTTAAATATTACTCTCCCCCTTTTTGACACGAAATGACAAAGGGTAAAAGAAACAGGAAAAATAACAGGAGAACAGGAGAAAACACATGCAAGAGCATAAACAGACAGGAATTACTCCCCCTCACTAACAGACACATAAAGTTAGCAAAATAAGACAGGGGAAGCAAACCAAACTCAGAAAAGTGAACAGGAAAGAAAAAAATAGGTATGCAATAACATGAAGCACACACAGGCACATACTGAGATAAAAAAAATCCTGTCAAAAGCTGACTGAAATAGCATTTCAAGCTGATACAATGATACCCAGTCAGTATTCAGCTGTTTATGACATGAAACAATATGCATCATTTTAAAAGTGGCTAAATACAACACTTATGCATATGACATAAACACCAAAGCATATAAAGCACTTGCGTGGAAAATAAAGTGCATAACGAATCAAGACTTAAGACCTTATTTTATGAGCTGGACACAGCCAAAGAAATCCATCTCTAAACAAACCAAGTCCACAAAATAGGTGTTCAAACCCAGCACCACTAGGACCTGAAAATAAGCAACATTGGTTGCATGCTATATTATTTACCCCAGAAATATCATGAGCTCATATTTAATAACTCTTTCGAGTGAAGGGTTTTTGCCCTTATCTTTTGAATTTGGCCATTTTGGCTCTTTTGGCTTTGAGTCTCATTTTTTTTTTTTAAATATATTTCTTTTTACTTTTACAAGGGGATAGCAAGGTCATCTAGTCAAGGTCACACTATTTAAATGACAAAGTATGATAGAAATTAGATTGCTATTCCAAAAACTCATACATGCGACCAAGCCTTGATAAAATAAAAACGTGTATGTGAAGGTGCAAGCACAGGATATACCAAAAGGTTTTTATCACACACACTCATGTATATAGAGCATCAAGAAAAATAAAAGCATATCATACATGCATAATCATATATCCTACATACCAGGATCACATGCATAAGCTTTTCATGCTCTAACAAGCCATAAAATAAAATAAATTTTGTCTTTTTCAATTTCTATTTTTTTTTTTGAATTTTTTTCAAATTTTAACAAATAAAAATAAAGACATAAATAGGCTTGTAAAACATCCAATGGTACGTGGAGTTGTATCCCGAGTGCAGATCATACTACCGTCCATTCGGAATCGGCTATGAAATTTATGTCCGGGTTTCCATCCTATATACCAAGGGACATATAACAAAAACAAGACACACACACACCCATATGCTGTGAAAACAAAATAAACGTGCAAAAACATAAAACACACGCACACACACATGCAATGGGAAAATAAAAATGCATCTTTTAAGCAGAGTTACACCGAAGTGCACTCTCATCATGTCCATCAGGACATGCAGAAGTAGATGGGAATTCATCTTGCTTCTTCACCCAAACCTTTCTAGGAACCTCTTCCACATGAGAGTTCCCAGACAACAAAGTAAGTTTCTCACTAAGAAATTTTGTCTGTTTAGTTAGTGCAGAAACTTGAGACATTAGATTTAACGAATCAAATCTATGAGACACACTCTTAGGCCTTCTCTTATGTTTGTGCAACGTGTAGCACTTAGGCCTAATATGTCCTGCCTTGCCACAGTGATGGCAAACAGGCACAAACCTCGGATGAGAGCGAGGTTTACCCACAACACCTCTAGATCGAGGTTGGGTTACAGGACGAGGAACAACAGGAGGAGGAACGTGACTACACACAACAGGTTTCTTACCTAAGTCACGTTTAGCTGCTACAGGCACAGCTTTGGAAGAAGAAGCCTTATTCAAGTTAGGCTCAGAAATAATACCTAACATACGGTCCACCTTTTTATCTCCACTAGAAAATGCGGACAATTGGATTCTAGCATCTTCAAGTTCGGTCTCTAATATTTGGACTCTATTAGCTAGGCCTCTGTTCCTCTCCTCTAGGTCATCAACCATCAAAAGGCTTTGCTCAAATTTAGCTTGAGCTTCATTCTTTTCTAGCTCTACAGCTTTCAGCCTTTTATTGACCTCTATATTAGTCTTCTTAATAGCTAAACTCTCTTTAAAAAGTTTAGCATAAGCTACCTGAAGACTATCTTCATCAACTAACTCACTATGAGAGGATTCTGAACTAGAATCTCTAACATACTTGTTCCTCTCACCGGTCACACTAGCAGGAAATGCCATATAATTGCCTTTAAGAGAATCATCACCTTCAGAATCACTAAGGGATGCTGCCATGGCTTTCTTGCCTTTAGCCCTGAGATATGTGGGACACTCGGATCTAACGTGCCCATATCCTTCACATTCATGGCATTGGACACCAAGGGGTCTACTACCCATGTCATCTATAGACTCACTCCTGCTATGCCTACTCTCTCTAGGCATATCCTTCCAATTCCTATTACTGCTATGGCCACTCTTCTTAAGTTTAAGGAATTTCCTAAACTTATTTTCAAACAAGGCCAAATCATTATTCGTGATGGTATCATCATCAAGGAATGGGGGAAAAATTAAAGGTTGGCTTCTTTCCATAATTAATGGGTCAAGGATCGAGTTCAGGCTCTGATACCAATTGAGAATTCGGGGTTATCCTAAGTTCTGACCCTATGCGGAATTACAGACAATAAGCAGGACAAGTCCTGTTACTGCTACTATGGAATTGCAACAGGCAATTAACAGGCAACCACAACAATAAAATCCACAATATTAATTCAGTACAAATAATAAATTGCGGAAAAGAAAATCAATCACACAAAATTCAACACAATGATTTTGGTGACGAAGTGGAAAACTCTTCCGAGTAAAAAACCACTCCGGGTATAGGCTACCACCCGAATCCACTATATCGAGAAAAACTTACAGCGATGGTCAAGACCTATGGTGGCAACTCCACCGACTCAAGTACCTCAATACTGCAAGAACTCAAGGCAACTCCTCAAGCCCGCGACCCACGGTTTTCTTCAGAACCTCTGAAGTCTCTGAGTAGATTATATCACCAATGATGTCGGAACTCCGACTACCAAACTTCCTCCTAAAGAACTCTAAAGGATTAGGGAATTTGAGTTAAGTTGTGTTGAAGGTTTAACAAAGATTGGATTTCACCAAACAAATAGAAGACAGGAGATTCAAAGAGTCTTCAAGGTGAAATCAAAAGAGTTGAAAGCTGTTGAGAGGTTTTGGCTCAAAAGAAATATGTTTCAACTAATGAGAATGGCGGCTAAGGGTTATATTTATAGGTAGGGTGAAAACCTAGGGTTTTGCAGGCCAAAAACGCGTTCAGATCGCAGTCGCGTTCGAACGCTTACTAGAACGCTACACGAACGCGCCCTTTCTGTGAAGACTCGTTCGAACGTCAATCGAACGCACAACGAACGTGAACTCTCTGGAATGATCTCGTTCGAACCCAACAAGAACGAGACTCGAACATTTGCTCTCTGGAATTCCCGTTCGAACCCAATAAAGAACGTGCCACTAACTCCACACGTTCGAACCCAATTACGAATGCAGCACCAACGCAACTCGTTCGAACACTGCAACGAACGCACCACGAACGCATGTCTGATGCACAGCAGCCAAAACCCAGTCCAATTGCACAAAGATCTTCACGACATATTACAACTCAATTGAACTTATTTTGTCACGGACACATGCCAATAAAAATGGAACTCACACTTCCCAATATCAACTCCTAAATATTCAGAATATTAAAAACTCTTCAGATTAGCTTCCGAAAGAAACACCATTTTCAGACCCTCTTATATTTTTTCTCTTCAAAATATCACTCCACTATATACCTTCACTTCATAACTATTTTCAACTCCCTCTCCTCACATCATTTTCTATTTTTCTATCCCTTTCTCAAAAGCTTTTGACATTTCTTATTTCTAAACTCCATGGATAAAGTTAACCAGTAGCTTTGAAATATATATATGAATCTTGTTAGAATTTTTCTAAGATATAATTTAAAAGAAGTATAGACTTGTACCAAATATGGCTTTGATATGTAATTTCATTATTGGGAGACTCCATTATCAGCACCAAGCTCTGCAGGATCAAAATCCACATCTGTATTACATGCACATCTCCCAGAACATCCTGGCTGTTTCATTTTATCATAATTGAATGACAAAAAGAAGCGGCCAATTTTATTTATTTTTACAAAGTTGGGATGAAATGCCATGCCCATTAAACCGGGCTCAGTCTCAAAGTCCACTTCATCGGTCAAGTCTAAGTGTGGTTCTGATTCAACAATCCGCAGAATCACATTAGATTTCTCATCAAGAACATTTGCCAACCATCAGGATGCGGAACAAGAGCGGCTCTGAATTGTCCTGAATATCAAAAAGATATAAATAAATTCTAAAAATGTGACTCTAATGGAAAAAATGATAAAAAAAAATACTAGTCATATTATATAATTAAAAAGTGAATTAGATTTTAATGCCCTAATTTTGAGCTAAATTTAGGGGTCCAACCAGTTGCCTGTGTTGACTCTCTCCATACCGTCAGTCGAGGCTGATTTTCAATATTATAATATGAAACAAGTTTAGCATTTAACTGCAAATCATTGCACTCATTAGTTCCCAAATTTTAGTCATTCAAGCTGGTGGACTTGCATTCCATATTAGGAATTTTAAGTTCAGTCTAGAATTTCACTCTCAATTATTAGATGTTGCAAGTAGCATGTAGAAATAATTTTTGAGTTGACATTTTCCAACTTCTAAGTTCTAACTAGTGTCTGTAGCTTAATGTCGGGGAACCATATGATAAATGAATAAAAGCCATGAAAGAAAAATGATGGTAATTTTCTTTACTGTGTATCTATTTTTGCTCCAACTGTTCTTAAAGCACAAATGAACCAATGACGAACGCTAATAATCTTCTACCACAAACATCATTTGTTGTGGTCAGCTACCCTTGGAAACCCTTTCCTTACAGGTCGGTTTGTAAGGACGAGTTCTAATCATGGATTCGTAACAACTGATATTAGAGCCAATAACATACTTCCTATCATGCAGCGTAGGGATTGATGCCAGTATTGTAGTGTTCGGTAAGGAATAGGTGGATTAGTACAAAAACTAACATTTGCTAACATTCGATTGCGGAACATAATAAAATATTGTGATCCATTTATCTCATATTTATCAAGAATGGAATTAACTGGTGATTTTTTTTTGGAATATCAAAGAAACCTCACATCATCCATATCGGGATTATTGGATCCCGATATGGATGCGTGGATAAACCGATATTATCCCAAGCTCTTATAAGGGTACTACTCAAGACTTGAACCTGAGATCTGGAAGACAATCTCAAGCTCAAATCGCTGAACTGCGACCCTTATGGACAATTAAATAATGATTTATTCATTTTTAAACACCATCTACTCATAAAGAAACAAAATCAAGACTCAATTTAAGAGAGAGAGGCACATGCTAGATGGGCACATTCAATTCTGAAAACATCACAGCAGGCACTTCTCTTGGAACAGAATTTCAAAAGGCTAAAATTTGCTCTTTCCGCTTTTATGTCCAACTATTACAAAAATGAAATTCAGTAGGATTACAATTTCGTCCTTATTAAAATTCCCAATATGCCTAAGATTGCATATTGAGAAGTAGAAATATTCGGAAGAATGTCGGGTAAGTATATTTCTGAATTACAATCTCACACACTTCCAATTTTATCCAAAGTTGATACTTCTGTAA